>RJWJ010038593.1:0-14912 GCA_004363605.1 Indri indri
GAGAGCCACTCATCTTTATTTAGTTTTCAGATTATGGAACGAAAAAAATTAAATTTAAACCCTTTGTAGAAAGGGTGCAATGCGCACCCTCTGAGAGATGGACACGCTTGGGACTGGGTCTTGGGGGGAAGGGGGGGCAAGGGCAACATACGTAACCTAAACATCTGTACCCCTATAAACAACAAACAATAAAAAAAAAATATCCTGCCTTTATGGGCCAGGCCCACCTGAAATGTACCTTTAAATATCCCAACTCCTAAGACATCGGGGAGTTGGGGTTTTAAGCATTAGCTGCTGCTTCTTGCATGACACCTTGCAAATAAAAATGCCTCTTCCTGTAGCTGTGCTTGGCTCTCTTGTCTGGCTTTACTGTGCTGCGTGAGTGGGCCTGAGTTTGGTTCAAAAACAAGATGTTAAACCAAATCAGGTTTTTTAAAAAATAAGCTGGGAGAAAATCTTTGCAAGCTCAGCCTTCTTCCTTCCTCTACAAATGTCTGGGTGATGCCCTTGCTGGCCTGGTTTTGCATTACCTGTTCGTTATCCTGTAGGTCATCTGAGGCACCTGTGATGCTTGTCTGTCAGTCTTTCGGTCTGTTCTGCCTCCCCCCGAAATTCCAGTCCAGGCCTCTGTCTCTGGACTTCTTGGCTCAGATGGTTGTTGTTCTTAAACTAGAAGCTCCTGGAGCCCAAGGGCTGACCATGTTCATTCAAGTGTGGTTTTTCTACTGGACCGGTCAAAAGATCCACTTCAAAATTTGTCTATTTTTAAATTAATAAATTATTTTTAAAAAGTAATACATACATGTAATAAAAAATCCAAATAGCATAAAAGTGTGTAACACCACCACCGTCTCCTCCCACTCCAGCTCCCTAGGCCCTCTCCCCGGAGGGAAGGACTTCTAAAAGTGCATATTCATATTTGCACGTCTATCCCAAGGGGCTGGTCTATTTTGTAGAAACAACATAGATGCCTAAGATCTATCTACTGAGTAAGACTCTCTGGGAGGGAGAAGAAAGAGGGTCCCATGGATCTACCATTAAAAGCTGCTCAGGTGGTGGAAGTTCAGGAGGTGTGAGAACTGCTGCCAACACACATCACCTAACATGACCGTTAGGTTCTTAGGGAACTTTGAAGTGTGATAAAAAAGAGCATATATGTTGAATAAGTTAAGTTCATATGTTCGAGTCCTAACCGTGCAGTGCCTCAGAATAAAACCATATTTGGAGATAAGATCTTCAAAGAAGTGATTAAGTTAAAATGAGGTCTTTAGCATGGGTTTATAAGAAGAGGAAATCTGGACACACAGAAAGAGACACCAGGGATACATGCATAGAGGAGAGACCATGTGAGGACGCAGCGAGAAGCTAATCCTCTGCAAATCATGGAGCAAGGCCTCAGAGGAAACCAACCCTTTGGACACGTTGGCCTTGGATGTCCAGCTTCCGGAACTGTGCGAAAATACATTTCTGTTGTTTAAGCTGCCTGGTCTGTGGTGATTTGTTATGGCAGCTCTAACAACTAATACAGTAAGGTACCTCATTCCTTCCTGGTCACCTAGAGGTATCAAGGCAGGCTAGAAACAGAGTTGTTGGACACTGGAGAGTCCTAGAATGATGTCGTCAGCCCTCAGGCCATGCGGCCTGTTGTAGGTGAAATCACTTCCACAGCAGGTTTCTTTGTGTGATTCAATTAGTAAATTTTTGGCCAAGATACAAAGAAAAGTTGTCTTACACCAACTTACACCCAGGAATGTGAGAATGAGGTTTTCAGGCTTGCTAGATGGGGTTCAACATTTTTCTAAAATTTATAACATGAATGCCAAAAAGTGGTCCACAGAGACATCTTACGTAATTCGAGAAGGCCATATGTGGCAGGGAGACTCCTTGAAGAACAAGAATATGGCTGAGACCGACAAAGAACTGTGTGGGTATCCCAGGGCAGCAGGTTCAGCTCGTTCCCCACCTTAGACCAAAGCCCTCGGCTTTGGCATGCCTAAGCATGCTCCACTGAGCCTGCGTAGGTGCGGTGGGAGGAAGTTAAGCCACCATGGCCCACGCAGAAGAGCTGGGACTGCAAAACTTGTGCCTTCTGATGGAAAACCAACTCAGGAGGAAGAGACACCTGGTTTCCTCTTGCTTTGAAAGTAGACCTGGCTTTGATCAATAAGCCATTATAAATATGATGCACAGTTGTGAGAGAAAATAACTTCTATTTCAGAGGAAATGGCACCAATGCAGGCACTGCCATTGCCTTTGAAAGTCAATGCCCCCTGCAGTGATGTAGGGGCTGCGGCAGTCATCGCGCCATGTGCAATCATTGCGGCTTAGCTGGGCAGCAGGCAGTCTGCCGATTGCTAGAATGGTGCTGCCGCCGAAAGCCTGCAGAGGCAAGGTTTGCTTTTGAATCAGTGCAATGGTTGACTGAGAGATCTTTTTTTTTTTTTTTTTTTTTTGCTAAACTCATGGAGGTGGACGATAACTATCAGAGATCTGTTCTCTTACAAATCCAATATATGCAGTCTGCCCTTGCAGGTACTCTGTCAGTAGGTCTGCCCCAACCCATGAACCTTTTATCGCACTGTCTGGAATGCTCTAGAAAATATTTTACAACAGTGTGTGTGCCGGTTCATTTAAATTGCAACTCTAGAAGCATCAGTTGCCCTGGTAAGAAACGGAGAGTCAGTGGTGATCTGATGGAGTTCCAGTTGAGAAGCCAGGGCTCCAGGGAACCGATATGAATGCCTCTGTCACCTGAATCCCAGTCTTCAACCCAGACTGTGCTTATTAGCACACTCGGTGTTAGGCATGGATGTTTATTGGTGAAAACAGTGGGCTCTAAAACCGCCACGATGAATGTTAGAAATAGGTTCTCATTATGAAATTAAAGGTATTTAAGATATGTGTACTGGTGAAAATATTTTAGACATATCCCCACTCTTACAGCCCCACCCTGAAAGACCTGTTTCCTCCCCACTAAGATGGAGTGAGGGCTGGGTTCCGCGGCATCTCGGGTGTGGCCACCAGCGTGGGAGTTTTCTGCCCATCAGAGGGTGACTGCAAAGACAGAGCCTGCCTCTGAAAGGTTCTCTATTTTTCTCTAGTTATACTGGAATTCCTCAAAGCACAGAGAACTGGAAGTTCATCGATCTTACACAATTGGTTGGATTACCTCTCTGGTGTCTTTTGCTAATGGGCGTTTGTACAATAAATATCCATATGGTAGCGGAATTTGATCTGGGACTTGCTTTCATTAGAAACTGGCCTTGAGGTTATGGGAGAATAGCTACCTTCAGTAACTTCTAAATTTTTGGAGGCTGCATTATCTACTCAAAGGAACTTAATTGGGGGTCCATTGACAAAACATATCTACCCTTATTCTCCAGACTGGCCGAACCTTTCCAAGCCCTGTGTATGTCACTTGCCTTCCCTTTTCTAACCACTGTCCTGAATTCTAGATTTCCCTAAGAGTTCAACCACTTGCAGATCACTTCCTTCTGTGGAAGGTCTTCCTCACCTGAGGTCTTTACTTTGTGCCCTGAAAACTAGGGCTAAAGAAGTCATACTGGTTGCTGGCCATCTTGGCATGCCTTCTTCTGCAATGTTGTCTAGTCTAAGCGCTTCATGCCTAAATTCTAAGCTCTTTGAAGGCAAAATCCTTATTTTCCACACTGGCTAATTATTTTGAATCTCCGTAAGCAATGAGCCCAATCCCATTAACACAGAGGCACTTGCTAAGTGCATCTACTGCTGCTGCATCTACTGTGCGCATGACAACTTCAGGGCTAGGAAGGGAGACGGCAGTTGGCTCTGACCCAGGAGAAGAGAATGGTGCTGATGGTTCAGAGAGGCAGGCCTCCAAGTGAGCCTCTGCCCTCATGCTTTTGTCATGAAAACGTCTGCATTACTGAATTTCTAAGACACCATGAAAGGTGGCTACTTCTCCAGAAGGCTAAGGAGGAAGGGGCCCTTCACTCTGGCTATGTGTAAGAATTATTTGGGGAAGCTTAAAAATATTGTGCTGGGTGGGCTGGTGCCAATCCTCCTTCAGCCACCACGGGGACCCACACCCTGTGGATGGGATCCAAAGTATTCACATGTCCCCTGGCCCCAAAGAGCTTTGCTTATGTGGATTATATCTATAGACATTTACCATAGTAGAAATTAAATTTTTAAAATTTAATAATTCATTAAAGATAACAGTAATAAATTGATTGTATGTTAACAAAAGTAACATCTTTTTATGAAAAATAACAATTTTCAAAAACAAAAAATATTAAATGAGAGCTAGGCATTGTTTTATGTTTTTGCATATCTCATATCTCTTTAATGTCCTGCTTGATAGAAGACATCTTCCAGCTCATTCTGCTTCTGTGTTCAGTCGGTTGAGCTTTGTTGTTGTCTAGATGTGCGCCTGGAAAAGGGAGTAGTATTTTAATGTTTGCTTTCTTTTTTTCAGATAATTGTGGATATTCTTTGATATTGCAACAAAGCTCCAATGTAGGCTAGAGAGAATGAGATTTAAAAAGGCAAATAATAACTTAATATTATCACAAATATGGTTTTAAATTTGTAGACCCTTGAATGGGTCAGGGGGACCTGCTGAGGGTGGTTGTGGTAGTAGAAGGAAGCCCCAGAAAGAGGCTTCCCCCAGGGAAGATGTCCACATGGAAGGACGGTATTCCAAGCAAACCTCCAATAATCAACTTTCATGATTTCACCTCTATGTTGTGTTTGGTTTTGAGATCCTCTGTTAAGGCTGACACGTGACTATAAGTAGGTCACAAGAGCTCTGAAAACCAGGGCCAGGAAATTTCACCAGGCCAGTCATTTAAATATTGAATTGTCAAAAGAAAAAAAAATGTAAAGCAAGGCCCACTAAAAATGAGTCTTTTACATGGATGCTTACACGTGTAAAATATCAGTCTTTGTAGAGCTTCAGTCTTGTTGATTTCAAACACTTTCTTCTGTGTCACCTGTAAGAGAACAAATCAGACTCTTGAATTATGTTTTTAGGGATACTGTGTAATATTCTTTCCTATTTTAGGATGGCAATGTAAGCCCTGCAATGCCGTGTATGGTGGGGTTTGACAGCTGGGAGGACGAGGCACAGCCAAACACACTGGAGATGATGATGGATTACAAAGTGAGAGCAGAACGGGGCCAGCAGAAGTTCTGGACCCTGAGATGTTGGGCGGGCGACAGGTTCCCGAAGGGCTAGGCAGGAGTGGGTTCTAGGGGGAATCTGAGGGTTAAATCTGAGACCAAGAAAGGGTGAGGTTATGGGTAAATACAGTGATAAAGTATTTGAATTGGGGATTATAGACTATTAGGAGTTTTGTGCTTTTCACCGCTATGTAGGTGGCCTTTTGTGAGAGAACACAAAGGCTCTGGTTTCTTTTTACCTTGTTTTTTCTAGCTTCTCTGCAGGCCTAACTCACCCTGACTACGAAAGTGTGGGATGTCTGAAGGTTGGATCCTGGGTCCCTTTTTCTTCTATCCTTAGGGGATCTTGCCCAGACCCGCAGCTTTATCACCACTTAAACCCGGCTTACAGATTTCTATCTTTAGTCCTGACCACTCTTCGACTTGTGCGCGAATTGGGCTACCTGACATTTCTACTTGCATCTCGTGCTCCACTGCCTCAGAGCCAGCTCACAGCCTGCGCCACCCCTGGTCTTGCTCCCAGCTTGCGCATCGTCACCAATGTCACCACCAGCCATTCGGGGTTTCAGTCCAAGACCTCAGAGTCCTCCTTGGCTCTCTTGCTGCGTCAGCTTGGGTCTAATCCCTTCCCTGGTTCTGCCGAGCCCAGGTCCACTTCTTTCACGCTCCGCCCCTCCTCCCCAGCCCTCTGAGGCACCTTCATCCCTCAGGGGACCCCTACAGCCTCCTGATGCCTCTTTAAGTCCACCGCTGCCCCAGTGCAATCTGCTCCACACACCAGATTGTGTGTAATCTGTTCCACATAATCACTATTCGAAAACGCAAAAATGCAAATCTGGTTAGGCACCTCTCCCCAATAAAAAAATAGGGAAAAAAACCCCACTGTCACGCTTTAATTCAAACTGTAAACTTGGTGGCATAACTCCCAAAGGAGACCCTGTTTTCCTGGTACATCCGGCCGCTCAAACCTGGGCTTGGTTCTTTCAGCTGGAGCTGGGCTGCCTGGACTCTCGCCTGTGCACATGTGGTCCTGGGTCATTCAGAGCCATGGGCAGAATTCATGCACAGAATTTGGGGTTCTTGCCCTATTTCCCCCAATTTTCAGTCCAGCGAGACTGCAAATTTTCATCTGCTTCCACATGGTGAAGATGGGGGCCTGCCCTACGACTAAGAGGAAGCAACTAGAAAACTCACCCTGTGCCGTTCTCTTCTTCCAACCTCGACCCCCTCCTGTATCTACCTGCCTCCCCAGTGCTGTCAGGGGGGTGCTTGTTATATCGGACACTGAGTTTATAGGCTTTTAGGGTTTAAGGGAATTTTTTTTTTATAGTTTGAAGGAGGGTTGGTCCCGTAGGAGCTACTTAGCCATTATTGGAAATGCAAACTCAAATCTTAAATTCTCAAGTTGGCCTGCAAGCTTCTGCATAACCTTTATGGAGTCCTGCACCTGCATCCCAGAAATGCTGCTCCGAACACTCTTCATTGTAACCACACTCACCTCGTTTCACTTTCTGGAAGGTGCCATCCGCCTCCTGCCATCTCAGTGTTGTCCTTGCTCCCTGCTTGTCCCCAGGGCTCCTCCTGTTCCTCACCCCACCCTGCCTTCACGGGCCACCCCTGCCTCCTCTCTGGGGCACTCCCCACTTCTATACTGTCAGCGCCACCGACGTGTCCTTTGGAGCATTTATCCTGGTTGCAATTTGGTGTTTATTTCTGGAACTCTGATTCACTCCATTCTCCCAGTCAGACTGTAGTCTCGTGAAACCCGGGGCTTTTTGGGGTGAATGACAGTGTGCCTCTCTCACCCTGTGCACAACTCCGGGTCCACCCTGGGAAATGCTCCCCCCTGCAATCTGCATGCTTTGGGCACAAGGCTCTCCATGCATGCATTATGGACTGATGAATTTTTAAAATAGTCCAGCAGACTGTGGAAAGTTCAAGGTAACAGAAGTCTTTTCCTATTTCTTAGAAGCTTTAAAATTAGCAGAGCACTTCGAGTCTTTTGGGCTTTGGGGAAGTGACCCGACAGAGAAAATGTAGGCAAGGTTGAATAATATTTTTAGAGATTCACTGTTTGTGACTGTTAAGCCTTTCTAGTAGAGCCAGAGTAAGAGGAGAAAAGGGGGCCTTCAGGGGTGTTTTGGAGTCAGGCTGCCACTGTGGAGGTGCTCCTGAGAGGGGTGAGCAGTGGAGAAGGAGCCCTGATGCCAAGGCTGGAGGGAGAAAGGGGCGTTGAGCAGGAAGCATGGCCGGGCTGGGAGGGGGGTCACGGTGGGAGTGGAGACTGGGGGGCTCGGTGGCTATGGGTCAGCTCCCGTCTAAGCCCCAGCCGTGCCGATCTACGCATGGCTGGCCCAGGCAGTGGGCGGCGTCCGTCCTTCCACCTCTGCTCTCCCAGCCCCTTTCCTGGAATGCTCCTGCTTAGCTTTCGGGATTCCCCTCAAAGTTCCATCCATTGTTTTTTCTTATCAGGCAAACTGACCCTTCCCTTTTCTATGCCCATGCTATGGTCACATATTTTCCTGTTTCTAGTTATAACTCTTTGCTTATAACTCATTGCACTCCATTATTGTCGTGTTGGTTTCCCTTGCTGGACCAAAAGCTCCTTGAGGACAGAGTCCACATCTTACTCACCTTTATCCCTCGTGCTGCTTGGTGACAAGCACACAGTAAATGTTGCACAAATGGCTATTGCTGGCGTCAGTGACTGGGTGACAGGTTGGGACACTGTGTTTTATGCACAGACGGTAAAGGAGCCTCATGTGGCGAACGTTGGAGAAGACAAATCTGACGTGCGGACTAGTCAAAGGGCTGAGGTGTGGAGGTGGTGGGGAAGTAGTAGGAGGATTTGAATTTCTCTGTGACTGGGGTGCTGACGAAACTGGGGAAGAAAGCTTGAGATGTGTTGAGAGTTAAAATGTGAGGCATGTTTGGAAGTCATTTAGAATCACTGCAGTGGAAGGCAAGGCTTATATTCAGAGACTTTGCGCTAATGCAGCCATACAGGCGGTTACAATGTGAGATTCCATGAGATGCTGTCAACAATCAACAGGATTAATAACTGCCTGTGATTATGCGTACGTGGTGTGATCAAGTTGCCAATCAGTGAAAATCAAAGTGATGGCTGGATAAGGGCAACAGAGACTCTCAAACTCTGCAGATAGAGTGTAAATTGGTTTGATTGCTTTGGAAAACACTTGGGCAGACTCCGCTCAAATGAACACACGTACATGTTTTGTGGCGCAGCAATTCTGTTCCCAACGGAAATGGGTACATGTTGCACCAAAAGACACGCAGAGAATGTTCCAGTGGCATGATGGTCCTAAACTGCAAGTAATCTGAATGTCCATCAACGGTGGAATGGATACATTTTGGTAAATTCATGCAACGGACTTCTATCTGAGTCAAGAAAATTAGTGAAATATTGTGTCATGAAGCAACATGGATAGATCTCGTAAAGAAGTCAGACAGAAAATAATACTGTACTGTGAGATTTACCATTTCTATGAAGCTTAAAAAGAAGGGGGCCTATTCCATGGTGTTAAAGACCAGGAGAGTGGTTCCCTTTGAAGAGCAATTTGGAGGGGCATCCTCCAAACAAATTAAACAATTTAACAAGGGGGCGTCCGGGAGGTGGAAATGTTCTTTTCCTTGTCCCAGGTGGTGGGTACACTCATATTTCACTTTTTGATTATTCATTGAAATGTACAGATTATTCATTGTAATGATTCCATATAGGTGTCAAACGGCAGTAAAAGGTTATTTTAAGAATATAAATAATAACATAATTTAAGCTTGTAAAAAGATATGTATCATTCTTGGTTTTCTTACTATCCTTTCTCTATGAGAAAACAGTTCTTTGATGGTGCTAATAATTTTATTAATGTTTCTTCCCCAAAATATTTTTTCTTATTTATTTGCAAGTAGATTTTCAAATGACCACTTTTCTGGTCTTATGTAAAAAATTCTAATTTATATGTTCATATGCATTTCATATGGAATTATCATATAAACACTTTCCTTCCCTCCAAGGTTGACTTGCTGTAATGTGTTCTTCTCCCCACCCCCAACGTTCTGACTCAATGGCACTTGTTCATCTCCCACATTAATTTTTAATTGACTCATTCTTCTTCAATTAAAGGATAAATTTATATTTTAATTGAATGCTGGTATAGCACTATTGATGAAACTGTATCTTCTCATATTTTAGCTTGTTTTTTTCCTGAAATATTTTTAGTTCAATTTCTTAAAATATCCAAACTTAACAACGCCACATAACTGAAAAATGTTTGATCAGAGTCAATGAGAGCAGTGTTGCAGAAACAAAGTTATGGCATGTTATAGCTAAAGATTGGATTCCATTACACTAAATAATTTGTGTTTTGCCTACAGTGATATCTACATAAAGCAAGTGAAAGGAATTAATATTCTCTCTGGTTAGCCAAGTCAGCAGTCTTTGGATTTCTAAGTGATCACAAATCTTGTATTTTTAAGTGAAATGGAAGCACTTATATTTAACTTTCTCTTAAAAAGGAAATCATAACTTCATAACCATTACCAAAAAATCAAAATTCCATTGACTATTCAATGTTGCAGAGGCAATAGTGTATCGACTGGAAACATGGGCTCTGCGTCAGACTGTGGGGTTCGAATACCAGCTCATGTATTAACTGAGTGACCTTGGGTGAGTCACCTATCCTTCGGGTGCCTCGGTTTCTTTGTCTACAAAAAATGGTCACTGTGAATATTAAAAGATTTATTCCACTTGCAGAACCTAAGACGGTAGTGCCTGGTACACAGTGGCACTCAATAAATGCTAATTGTTTTGTTGCCATTGTTAGATCTGCTGAACTATTATTTAGGAGTGAGAGTGAATGTCAATTTAGAAAGTAAGGCCAATTTTTTGAGTCACAGGGGTCCGTGTGATAACAAAAAGGATAATCTGAATGACAGGGAATGTATAAAAAGAAATGATTTTTGGGACACACGGCTAGTTCCTTGAAAAAGGCCAAAGTTATTCATTATTTATCATTTAAATAAGAGTTATTAATTGAGAGATATAAACTAGTGCTGGCAAGAGTGACTGCTGCTGATTGCTATTCTGACAGCATAATGGTAGGTGGGGTGACAGTGCAGACAGACTCCCACCATTACAATTCCCAGGGAATGCTGCCTTGGTAATAAACAGTAGTAATTTATGTTTCATGTGTAACAGTTAAGATCAAAAGGTATTTGCTTTGGTTTGAACATTCTCCCAAAACTCATGTTGAAATTTAATTGCCATTGTAACAGTATTAGGAGGTGGGGTTTTTAAGAGGTGATTAATGAGGGCTCTGCTCTTAGGAAGAGATTAATGCTGTTAGCCCAGGAATGGGTTAATTATTGTGGGAGCGGTTTCCTTGTAAAAGAATTATTTCGGCCTGGTTTTCTGTCTCCTATGCTCGCTTGCCTTTCTGCTTTTCCACTTTCCACCATGGGATGACACAACAGGAAGGCCCTCACCAGATGGCCAAACAGGTGTCAGTGCCATGCCCTTGGACTTCCCAGCCCACAGAATTGTGAGCCAAATAGACGCCTATTGTTTATAAATTACCCAGTCTGTGGTATTCTGTTATAGCACCAGAAAATGAACTAAGTACCAAAAGCTTGTATTTTATGAAAGTGCTGTATTTAAGCTCATCAGAAAGCCTGTCTCCGAGCCTCAGAGCATCTCAGTGGACCCACAGCTAACTGCAGATGCATATGTGAGCCCAGCCAGGACTGAAAGAACTCGCACCAGACCCACAGACCCAGGAGAAATAAAAAGACTTATTGTTTAAGCCATTAAATTTTTGATGCAGTTTGTTACACAGCAATAGCTAACAGATGCAATCAATTTTACCTGTAAGGACTGAGAATCTTCATCTAACTTTTAAATATTTGTGATCTGCTCTTAAGCTTCTCAAATCCTCCAATAACTGCTATCAAGTACTTGATGCCTACCAGATTAATGCAAAGCATGCTTCCAGGTTCTGCAGGGTCAGCTTCTTGAGCCTGACTTGGCCCTCAGTATCTTACCTGGCTTTTCTCTGGCATATAATGTCTCTGGTGATTGCCTTGGTATTGGGCCTCTGCTTGCCTACTTTGTCTACTTTGTCTACTTTGTCTCACTTTGTCCACCAGACTTCATTCTTATCTGCCTTTGAACTCCCAATATCTGACCTTCGATTGTTCCTGCTTCTGGATTTACTACCCCAGCATTGGCACTGATGGCTGGAAGGAACCTGTGTTGTTGTCTATGTGGTAATTCTCATCAGAGGGCAATTTTGCCACCCAGTCTGGAGGTGCGATGTCTGGAGACATTTTTGGTTGTCACAACTGTGGTGTTGTGGTGCTATTGGCATCTACTGTATAGAGGCTACAGACAGTGCTCAATATTCACAATGTATAGGACAGATCCCTACAGCAAAGAATTATTCCACAAAAACATCAATAGTGTTGATATTAAGAAACTCTGGTTTAGAGCTATCACAGAGAATGATTCCCTTGACAGCAAAGTCTGCAACAGCTGTACTTAGGTTCACATCTCTCTGTGGCCCAGCTATTCTCCTAGAAAGGCTCCCTAGCAAAGGCTTTTCCTTTCTGATGCACCATAGTTCATCCAAACTGAGCCAAAATTCCTCAAGAAGCAGGTGTCTTCCCCAGAGATTGTGCGAGAGCCTCATTCTCCAATTTAGCCAACTCTAGCATTTATCATAGCAGTACAAGATTACTCAGAGACTAATCCATAATTTTGTAGTCTGGGACCTTTGCATGGGTCCTTAAAGAAGATAAACATTTTTTCCTCTTTAAGTATATCCTATGTATAACTGAACTTAGCAACTGGTGCTTTTAAACATAATAGTGTTTAAAATTCCTTCAATGCTGTACAAGTTTGTAGAGCTTGGGTATGTTAAGCATACTTGATGGCTTCCTCAGGGGACTGTCACCTTGTCATTATTGCTGATAAAGGAAAAGCCAAACCAAACCCTGACGAGGAACATATCTGTCCTGGTAGAGACATAGGAACATCCTGGTTATCCATACTCTATCAATTATAAACAGTTGGCCCCAGTGCTAACACAGCCTCTAGCCATTTAGCAAAAAATACACGAGGCAATTTCTTGACCACGGCAAAGTGATGGCTCACACAGGCAGAGAGAATGCAGTAGACATTCCATTAATTTTACCTTACCTCTCCCCAAACCTGTATTTTATGCCTCATTGGAATATTCTAGTTTGTATACAATGAGCACATCTCTATGGGTCGGAGAAGTGGAACCATAGCAAGTGGCATGGAGTATGGAGGTTGTGATAGGAAATAAGAATTAGGCCTTGAAATGTGGGTGCTGCTGGAGCCGTCTGTGTGTGTTGTCACTGCTTCGAGGCCTGAGCACGAAGTTGCTGTAGGGGCACCAATGCAATGTGACAGTTAGAAAGGATGGCTGGAGGTAGAGGGCAGTATGGAAAAACAGGGACCCCATGGAAGAACCGGGACCCATGAGAAGAACCGGATCCCAAGGGGACTTGTAGATGTCCCACACCATCTCCATCCACTGCTGTGCATGACCTGTAGGAGAGGCAGGCGCCCCTGGTCATGGAAATGGGTGTGTGCCCGTCCCAGGGCTCAGAGAAGCAGAAGGAGGAGGTTTCACGGCTCATGAGATCAGTACTACTGATTGTTCCTCTTGCTTCGGGCTTCAACATGGCTCCTCCCAGTGCTGTTACTGATCATGTCTATTTAATATTTTGATTATTTGTTCACCATGTGTTTTTCTCCATTAATTTTTATTTTTTAAAACATCATCTTAAATTATTGTTTATTTTGACTACCAAGTGATTTGGTGCACCCTTAAATGTTGTGCCCCAAGGCAAGTTCCTCACCCGCCTTGCCCTAGTCCTGGGCCTGCCCATGGGAATTGAAGGAGGTGTGGGCTCAGTGGCTGCCCGCCCCACCCTCAAGGGAGCCGGCAGGTCAGGGGGTGTTCTGAGCTCTGCGGTGCCTGGCGCCTGCACCACCCTTCCGAGTGGAAGAAGATAGAGCCACTTCTTCACGCCCTCATTCCAAATCTCATGCAAAATGTCCCTGGTGGCTAGCACTCACTCTGGGAAATGTGTATTACTTTTAGCTCGGTTGGTGGACACAGCTCAAAGGTACTACAGCAACCCCACAGTTTTGCACAATTTTATGCTTTCGTATGAAAGGTGCTGATGGATACCTCCAGGTTCTGAAAGTTTCTCTAAAACTGCATTTGGAGAAAGCCCAGCCGACCTCCCGTCTCCTCCCTTACATGGTTACTGTGTTGGGAACCCACTGAATCTGTCATAGCGGTGAACCAGGAAAAATGAAGTAACCACATGGCCTAAGTAAAACAACCCCAAACTAAAGACAGAGCGCTTTTAAAAGAATCATATGTGTTGTCTAAGTGATCAGACAGTTGCTGCTTAGCTACAGCGGTTCTTGGTTCACATCCAAATGCTGTCAGATCCTATTTGTTAGATGTCCAGTTCAGTCCGAGCACTCATGAATGCTGAATCTGCTAACTGGCTCACGGCTCCAGTGGGCGAAAGCATTCTGATGAGCAGGGTAAACCCTCCCGGAAGCTCGCTCTGGCGTGTGGTCCCCAGTGGTGGCACTGGGCGGGGTGGACCATTTTGGAGGAAACGCAGTACTCCACTGAGGCAGAGAAATACTGAGGGACTTCTTGGTGTTCAGGAACAGAACACTCTGGATGATGTTCAAAATGAACCATTTTATATTGCGTTCTATTCTCTGCTGAGTCGTATGATGTTGAGGTGACTGTTTTCCGAACCCATGAATTCACCGAGAGCCCCCAAATGACTCATGTTCTCCGTACACGGCCGTCAAAATGAGTCCCACTCCTGGCTTTCGGTGGAGCCAGTTTTAGTGAATTATGCTTAATTCTGGTGGAGGGAAGCAGCAGCTACAACCTGAAATGTGTCTTCCTCCGCGAGTTTCCTCCCCGGGGAGATTTCGATCAATTTCTCCACTGGGAGGAGATCAGCAACTGACTTTAGAACTCCTTTTCTTTTCTCTAAACCTATGACAAGAACTCAAGAGGCTTGATATTCTGTCAATGTCCTGTTTGTGGAAAGAAAGGACATGCCTTAAAAAGAAAAAAAAAAAAAAAAAAAAAAAGAAGAGAAAGAAGAAAAAATAACTTTTACATGTCTATCTCAGTGGGAAATCCATGTTGAGTTCTGATACATTAAGCAGTCCCCAGACAGAAATTTGAAAATACTTCCAGCTGTTTAATTTCAGTTGGCTCTGTAGAGATGGGGCCGCTCAAAGTACACGCGTGTCACCATTTACCCAGCGACAGCACTTCATACCCTGACAGGGCGTGGGCCAGGGAGCTGGAGCGGGAACAGGACCACTTCTACCTCTAAATGTGTTAATTGGACACTGCAAGTGTGCGTCTTAGTGCCTTTAGTGACTTGCTGTTCAAAAAGCACAGAATTGAGGCCGGGCGCGGTGGCTCACGCCTGTAATCCTAGCACTCTGGGAGGCCGAGGCGGGCGGATCGTTCTGAGCTCAGGAGTTCGAGACCAGCCTGAGCAAGAGCGAGACCCTGTCTCTACCAAAAATAGAAAGAAATTAATTGGACAGCTAAAAATATATATAGAAAAAATTAGCCGGGCATGGTGGCACATGCCTGTAGTCCCAGCTACTCAGGAGGCTGAGACAGTAGGATTGCTTGAGGCCAGGA
>RJWJ010038594.1:0-14924 GCA_004363605.1 Indri indri
CCCTCATTAAACTAAACAGGCTTTCAGAAAGGCTCAGAGGCTTGTAAACTCAGCCGGAGCTTATTACAAGATCAGTTCTGTGTTTCTCAGGGGCTTTGTGGTTGTGAGTGCAAACATCTCAGATAAGTGATTTCAAGCTCTCTCCAAGTTTGAGTCTAATAAAACTGGCCACTGTGAAAATATGGCCAAGAATCCCAGCGCTGGTCCTAAGCTCTTTAATTCTACCCGATGCTGGAAACCTCTGTGCCGCTGTGTGTATCATTTGGCATTTTTGACCACAGAGCACAATTTACTGTTACATTTCACTGTAAATTCATGGCTGGCCAGACAATGTGCTCCAGAGTAGAATAAATACATGTTTTAATGAGTAGCTGAAATGTGACCTGGCCAACGGGAAATCTAAGGAACAAAGGGTGCTTTTCCATAGTTGGAGCCAATCACAAAGGGCGAGGAACAAGCAATACTAGAAATAAATTAATCCGTGACTCAGTCAAGTGGAAAAAAAGAGAAAGAGAGAGACATGGCCCAATTAGGAAATGAAAACACTCTGCCAGTTTACTTTTGCTAAAAGGTGAGGATTCAATGAAAATCCTGACATTAAATCATTCTGATCAATAACAGAATACATCAGGCAGTTGAATATTGCATTCTTCTCATCAAAGATGATTCCCAAATCATTTTCCAAGAACTCTTCCTGTTCACAACAATTAGTGCCATGACTGGTCACCCTTAATGAGCAAAGAAACTAAAAAGGTGCTATCACTTCCTAACTCAGCCAAAATACCGCTTAAGTGTTGGTCCAGGAGTAGAGACATGACAAAGTCACAGTGTGATCAACTGTTTTAACAAGACTGCCTAAAAATCTGGGTGAAAATGTCCCCCAATTCCCCTGCTGCAGTTACACCTGAGTGGTTCTAGCCTCCAGCTGTGAAGAGCAGGAAAGGCTGGACAGTCAAAGATTGTTCCAAAGCAGCAGATCCTTAGGTCAACTGCATGGTGCAACGGAGCCAAGACAGCAGTCATAAACTTCTATTCGTAACTTTTGCCAAGGAAATAAAACCATCCCCTTTTTAATCACCCTCACAAGTTTTAAAAACTCTCTAACATACTAAGAAAATTTAAGCGTATCAAGGAAGAAACAATAAATGCATTAGTGAATTGAGTGATTATCATGTACATAGCAGCTACAACAACAAAGATTTCTTGGGATGGCTCAAGCCCACCAAAAGCATGAACTACAAGAGGTTCATTTAGAAACACAAGTTATAAAGTATAAATGAAAGGGGAAAAAGAAAAAGTGAATAATTTATATTATCTGAAGGCATATTTCTGAAGTTTGTTCAAATTTAGGCATGGGCTTTTATTTGGTGACTTCATGTCCTCAATGGGAGGCACATGAAAAGAATTCCACATTATGACCACATACCTATGTGTCTAGTTTCTGAATGTAATCTTAGGAAACAGAAACCAGAACAAATAAAAATCTTTCCCTTTTCCTCATGCTCTTCCTCCTCTCTCCCTCCCTCCTCTACACTACACCAACTCGCCAACTCCCCCCGCCCCCCACCGCTCCCTGCCAAGCTAGGCAGAAAAGAGATGGTGTCCCATTATACAACAACGACAAACCACCACCAAAGACAGGGCTTTGCTGTCTCTTCTAGTGGCAACTTTTATTATAGATTCCTGGTTGACTTACTGAGCTCTCCTTCCAAAAGTTCTGATTCATAAAGATAAATTTGTAATACCTATTTTCGTGAAATATTTTTTAAAACCTTTAAAAATTTCCAGTTTCTGAAATGATGAAGACCAAATGATAATTATAACACTGAAATAAAAAGACTCATTATATTTCCAAGTCATGCAAAAGAGCAAAACTGTCCACTGTAGGGCCGGTAACATGCTCATTTTCCATTTTACTTCACTATTATCTGGGCCAAGGGAATGCTGTCCAAATGCAGGTAAGTGGCAAACAATCACACCCCTTGCCTTGCTCCCTCTGTAGTCTTTTCTCTCACACCAGCACCTGCAATCATATGACTTTCTGCTCCACAAATCCAATGCTTCCTTTGAAAAGGAATGCCAGACACTAGTGGCTATCAATTTCAGAAATCTTCAAGTCCAAATTTAGAAACACAAAAGTCACTCTAGTTAGTCCTCCTCTCCCCACCGTATTGCCAAAAAGACTTCCTTTTCTCATTCAAGACAAGACTTTAACTCATTCCACTCTTGCTTTCCCAAAGGCAAATCTAGAATCTGACCCACAGACTCTCTTCTGCTTAGATCTCTCTGTCTCTCCGTCTCGCTCTCTCTTTCTTTCTTTTTTAGCCACTCTCCTTTATATTAAGTTCAAAATCGCATTGTTTAAAATAGCATTTTCATCCATAAGTTTAAATCTGGACCTTAATGTTACCCTCTATTTGAATTACAGCAAAAAAAATAAAAAATAAAAATAGAAATAGAAAAAAGACATCTGTGAAAAAAAGGAATATATCTCATCAAAGAAGTCTGCTTGGAATCTTTAGAAAATAAAGTTGAGATTAAATGTGAAATGTCTATCAGATTCTAAAATTGGTTGTATTGCAAGACAAAGATATCACATAAACTGAACTTCCTTAACCTTTTCGGAATAAAGCTAGACTATTCCCAAGACTTCTTCTTCCTTGAGCATATAAATACATTAATGTTTTGTATCAAATATTGCTAAAAAAATCTAATAAATTATATGTGTGTCTTCAAGGCAACAGATAGCAGATATGACTCAGTGCGGTGCTTAGTTGTTGGCAGAATCTTTTCTTCTGTTTTAATCTGTATAACATGTCGTCTGTTAAAAAGACAAAAACAATAAGAAATGCCTTAATAAATCATTAGCTCTAACACAGCAACTTCCGTGTATAGACTTCCTAGAGGTAGTTTAAATCATTATTTTGTTGTATATAATTTAAGTTTTAAAATAAATGTTCATATCAAGCAATTACAGGTGGTAATAATTAATGAGAGCCTCACTATTGTTGTGTAAAAACATATTATCCTGCATTATACCTTGACAGATTACTAGTTTGTGCTAGCTATTAGAAGTCTTAGTAGACACACTGAAATTATGCCCACAACAGTAATTAGGTATGTGGGTGTGCAGCTTGGAAAAAAAAATGTACTTCACACTCTCTGCCTCACTCTGAATAAAACTGTCACTACATCATATAGTAGATTTTTTTATATTTCATAGGCTACATGTTTATTACTTAATAAGTTAAAAATAATGGATGCGTATACTGGATAAAATGAAGACTGTAACAGAAACTAGAAAGGTTTAACCAAAAAGTGAAGAATCATTAATTTTAAAGAAGAAAAACTTCCAGAGATTATTTATTTTGTCTGCTCATTTTAGAGATTAGTAAATCAATATCCAGAACATATGAAGGAATACATTCAAGGTGGCAATGCTAGGTAGTGCCAGGTCAAGGGCTAGTAGCTAGTCTCCTGGATCACACTTCTTGGAATTTCCTCTCAGTTCTGCTTCTCTTAGAAAGAAAATACAGAGAATGGCCAAATGTCTAGCAAACAGTGATTCAGAACTGAAATCCCTGAGCACTTTTCCTTGCCAGAAAGCCCCGAACCCAGGCTTACAGGTTTTAGATTTTGAATAAAACCAAGGTAAATGACTTAATGAGCTTTGTAGCAGCTGTCCCTGGCAATCTGTAGTTTTTACTAGATAAATGAGTCCTGAAAATGGTGGTGGCAGTGGGGCCCACTAAACGCTTGCTTACAACAAAATGGACAGCTAACAGCAATAGAAAAACTAGTTTGTGTCATTAAGACAAAGATCAGTCTTACACATCCCACACTCCAAAGATTATTGCATTATAAGAGAACTATAATTAGTGTTTACAGAATTATCGGTCCCATAGATAAAGTAAACATTTACATAGGCTTCAGTAACACATTTGAAAAAATTTCCATTAAATTTTCTAAAATAAAATTGGAAAAGCATTATTCTTTCATTTGGAAAATTTGTACATCTGACTACCATCCTTCACTATCATTAACAAAGATAAACAAAGGGTAAGTATTAGTACACTATAGTTTGCTTTTGTATTTCAGATGCATGAAGTATAATTTTCAAGTGAATTTTAACATTAACATATCTATACCAACGACCAGAAAATGCTAATACTAATAGCACAGATTTGCAGCAAAGTATATAATCCCTAATGATGGCACTACTTCAAGTAGTTACGAGACTACGTAAACAGTTGCCATTTGTGAAGATCAGTTAAAAAATATCAATCTTCAGTAAAATAAAAAACCATCTCCTTTTTAACTGTTATCATCAAATTCTACAATGTCTGATTTTTACTAAATTTATCTTATTCTAGGTAATTTTCTTTAAAAATAATAATTTGATGGCCAACAAATATATGAAAAAATGTTCAACAGCACTAATCATCAGAGACATGCAAATCAAGAGATACCATCTCACCCCGGTTAAAATGGCTTTTATCAACAAGACAGGCAATAAAGAATGCTGGTGAAGATGTGGAGAAAGGGGGCCCCTCGTACACTGTTGCCAGGAATGTAAACTAGTACAGCCGCTATGGAGAAGAGTATGGAGGTTTCTCAAAAAACTCAAAATCGTATTATATGACCCAGCAGTTCCACTGCTGTGTATATATTCAAAAGAAAGGAAATCGGTATGCCAAAGAAATATCTGCACCCCATGTTTATTTACTGCAGCACTACTCACAACAGTCAAGACATGGAATCAACCTATGTGCCTATCAACATAAAGAAAATGTGGTATATATACACAATGGAATACTATGCAGCCATAAAAAAGAATAAAATTCTGTCATTTGCAACAACATGGCTGGAAATGAAGGTCGTTATATTAAGTTAAATAAGCCAAGCACAGAAACAAATGTTGCATGTTCTCACTTATATGAGGGAGCTAAATAATTGAACTCAAGGAAATAGAAGAATGATGGTTATTGGAGGCTCAGAAGGATAAGAGGTAGGAGGTGACGAAGAGAAGTTGATTAATGGGTCCAAATACATGGTTTAATAGAAGAAATATCTAGTGTTTAACGGATCAGTAGGGTGACTATAGCTGACAATAATCTATTGTACATTTCAAAATAGCTAGAAGAGAATAATTTGAATGTTTCTAGCATAAAGAAAAATCAAGTTTTTAAGGTGATGGCTATCCCGAGTACACTGATTGGATCTTCACAAATTATGTGAATATATTTAACACAGGTACTCCAAAACAAATGCACACATTTATGCATCAATAAAAATTGTTTTTAAAATAAATAACAAAAATAAAAAGAATAATTTGATAGATCTAAGTATGAGTGATCTCCAAGTTCAAAGCAAGTGGTGTAAATAGAAAAAAAAAAAAAAGGATAAGTACGAGTAATCATCAGGAACGTAGCAACTGTGGAGAAGTGCACAGGAGAAAGGAGAATTGCCTGGATTACGCCCTAGTTCAGAAACACAGAAATGGAAATTAGGGAGGAGAGTTCGAAGGTAAACCACTTTTTTTTCCCCTTACCAAAGCTACCTGAATGATAGATCACAGGGGAACAATGAATTAGGTTAGACAGTGGCCTTCCAAATGAAGTTGAAACGCTGATGCTATAAACCCAACAATCATGATGAGAACTCACTCACCTGCGCCGTCACAGCACACATATAATGCGCACTCTTGCTCACAGGAGAGAGAGGTATAAATACATTGTGGCATAACACAAGTCCTCACAGTCCTTCATTCACTCAATAAATACTGAGCAAATACCCAGGTGCCGCATCTACTGCATCTCTAGCTAGAGATATAATGATAAACAAAACCAGACAAGGCCCCTTGTTCTCATGAGACTTAGTGTTTAAGTAAGCAGAGATGGTCTAAGCAGGTGGGCACAAGCAGGGGGACAGATGTTACACAGGTAATCACACAAATGAGGGTATCATAACACAGTGTGCAAAGTGTTATAAAGAAATGGAGTATCATGTTATTATAAAAGAGCATATAACAAAGGAATATGACCTAGACAGGGAATTAGGAAACACCTCTCAAAGAAATGACATTTCAGCTAAGATCCAATGCTAAAAAGCAGTAATTTCAGATGGAGGGTGGTAGAAGTGCCAGGCAGAACAAGCACCTGTTCAAAATCTTATGTGGTCTTTGTTACCCTTGTAAATAATGGTGCTATGTCTCCTTTGATTCAGGGTAAGAGAAAGTATCACTGGCTCTCACACCACCATCCCTTCACATCTCATTGTATTCCACACTGGGTTCAATGCCTGAGCCGGGATCTGCTTTGTAGCTCTGATGCCACACGAAACTGCACAAAGTAATCATTCATTTAACAATTTGAAATAAGTCCGGAAAATGTGGCATCATATTATACTGTCACCCTCTTGAAAATTCACCATGTACATTATCACAGCTAATGCTTATAAGAAATGTATTTCCCAATAATATTCCCATATTTTACACATGTTTGTATATATGTGTATAATATATCATATCTGTGTATATGCATATGTGCATGCATACACATATATACTCATATTTTCTTGTTTATTAATTGATTGATTGCCTCTTAGGACCATGGCAGAGATTAAACAAACACATATAAAGTAATCACAATAGGGTCAGACCCATAGTAAATAGTTTATATGTGTTTGCTGTTGTTATTACAGGTAATCACAATCTCGAGAGGTTTTATAGGCTACTCCGTGTTGGTTAAAAAACTTCATGAAGAACGACTCAGCCACCTACAACAGACACACTCAGTGATCTGCTATTTCTGCTTGGCTCTCATAGCTTCAATACAGCTCACATGGTTTCTAATTGGCTCTACCCAGGACCCGAAAACGAAAAAAAAAAAAAAAAAAGGCTAAAACCTAAGGTTTTTCTTAACTTCCATTTTATGAATTTTCTGATACATATATTCATTATATCTGTATAACTTATTTTCCTTAAAAACTAACCTATGTTTGGTGAAGAATAATAGTTAACTGATTTTTAAAACTCCCTCCCTTACATTTATTAATATTAAGACATTTTTGCATTAATTTAAAGTACTGTTTGAGGACAGAGCAAGGGCCATAGATTTGGATGTTGGCATTAAAACAGTGGAATTCCATTGTTCTGACTGTACTGTTAATGATCCATTGGTTCCATGGATAAAAATCTCATTTCCCGAAAGCCAAATCCCCAAGGAGCTGGTGTATTTCTTTCTTCTTTGTGCTGATAAGCAGGCAGTGCATCTGATTTAAAGGATCAAAATGAAAACAATTTCTCTCATTTACTTTGATGTTCCTCAAGATAGGAAAGAATTTCTCCTCCCCACATAAAATGCTATACAGCTTCTGGAAAAAACGCTGTAGTATGCAGAAGGGTCAGGGGAAGCCAAAGAAAATAAAACCACCTGCCACACCACCAGAAGTAATGTTTAACATTTTGCCCTTTCAGTTCACTTCCAAGTGGCCAAATGTCCTCAACTGAGCTGACAGCCAACTAAGGCCAGGCTTTGGCCCCAACTACAAAGACCTTCTGAGCTTGTGTTAAAAGGATTATCTGCAAAGGTGCTACGGACACCTGTGATGACTTGGGATCTTGATTCAGGTCAGTAGGTCACAAAGAAATGTATTGTGTTTCCAGCAAAACTGACCAATGGTCTGTTGCTGTCTCTCTTAAAGGCAGATATAACTTACAAAGACTAAATTTAAAGAATGGTGAGAAACAGCAAGTACATTTAACAATGAGAGGCTGAAATAAAGGATGAAATATTGAGGAAAAAAATCTATAGATCTTCATATACTCTGATTTAGTGTACAGTAAAATTGAATATAAAAGTGCAACATTATACTGTGACTTTGCATAAAATAGCTAATGCTTTCATTTTTCATATACAGAATTTATAAATATATATGTATGCTAATATGAAATAACTTCAATTTTTTTACAAGAAATACAATGGTAGCTTATCTGCCAATGGCTATACTAATAACTTGTGACATAAATTACTCCAGTACAAGTTTGTATTTTTATTTTACTGGGTTTCTGGGGACACAGTAGTAAATAATATAGACAAAGAGCCCCCACCTTCATGAAGATATAAGATATGCTCATTGTTTTCTCTGCCTAAAATTTATGCGTTTTGTGGAGTTGCCACAGGCAATCCCCAAAAAGCTAACTTCTTGGCATTCTTTATCCTGTTCCCTTTGTATTTTTGTAATCCTATCTGCTTATAATCACAAGACAGTAAAGGAGTCCCCATGGGAAATCTTTTCAGCAAGACATTTTGAGAGAAGTACCATTTGCCTTTAAAAGAGAGCAGAGCTAAATCTTGAGATAAATTTGGTTTACAACTGAGATATCTGAGAAATCTAGGCCATGTGAGTAGGTCAGTAACTGGAAGTTGTCAAAAATCTTTACTATATTCTAGAAACAACTGGAAGTTTAGAAGTTTGGCTGCATGACTATGTCATTTCATCTAGACTCAGTCATTGCACTAATTTGAATTAAACATAGTATTTTATTTATACACACACACACACACACACACACAGAATCAACTGTAGTTTGAACACAGAGAACCAAAACTTGAGAACTGAAAGGGGTGGCCTTGCAAAAATAACATGAAAATACCGAATCCCACAATTTCCCCAGTAACAGTTAAAGATCAATCCTATGAGTTCTCTCACTAACAGGTACCCTGCAGGAATACCCTGTTTTGCACAACTTCTGAAAAACGCTGAATGAATGGAAAAGAGATGTAAATCTTTCTCTTTCAAAATTGTTTCTCTTGAGAATCTGCTTGTAATAGAGTTCCTGAGTGAACAGCAGAAGAAGGAGCTTTAGCCTCAACCGTATCTCAAAGGCAGGGTCCCTTCTCCAAGGAAAGGCAAGAACCAACACTTAAGAGTTTGACATCCTCGCAGTTTGTGTTATCTACCTGCCTCTGCTTTTGTTATCAACTGACAGCCATCACTATTTTTTTCTCTTCATCCCCCTTAAAATCAGCAAGTTGCTTGGCCTCACTGCTGGCATCCCCTTCTCCTTCTTTGGGATGCCCCGCCATCTCCCTGCTCTCTTCCCTCAACCCCTTTCTCGCTCTCCCCCCGCCCGCCTCCACCCCACACGCATTCTCTCTGTCCTTCTAAAGGATAAAATAAACTTGTTTTACTTTCATATCTTCATCTCTGTTTTAGAAATCTTTCTCCACCTGTGCCGTAAGCACCTACTTGGCTTTCCACCCTCACAAGAACCAAAAAAATTAATGTCTCACTCTAAATTCATAGAAAATAAAATTCATTAGTTATGACCAGAACATATTAAGCATCAGAACATCTTGCCTCACAAAACTTCAAACAGCAATCAACCTTCAGATTGCTGACAAAATATTCAAGATATATTGTATTCCGAATTTCACCCCATTCATAGGAATACTCCTCACAAGAAGCACCTGAGCTCCCTGCATACACTCACTGGAATGGACTTCAGGCGGCTGTCTGCCCAGCCTCTCCTCTCAAATCCTTCTCTGCAGGCTCCAGTCAATGGCCTTCGATGGCCAGATTCTGTAGGTAACTGTCAATCCCCAGAGACTCATCTCAGCAGCATTTCACCCAGATGATCACTACCTCCCTCCAACAGCACACTTTCTTCTCTAGATTCCAGAATAGTCCATTCTTTTGGTTTTATTCTTACTTGACTGGCTGTAACTTTTCAGTCACCTTCACTGACTCTTCCTCTTCTCTCCAACCTCAGGATAGACGCTGGGGTGTTCAGGACTCCTTCTTCAGAAAGTTCACTTTCTCTATTTATCATCATTTCCCCAGAGGACCTCATCCGGTCCCTAGGCTTTAAATACCTGTATATGCAGATGACCCAAATTTCTATCTTTACCATTCAGTTTCCTCCTAAAACACAGATTCATTTATCTGATGTTCAACATCTCTGCTTTTCTATATATATATAAAATATATTTATATATTTATAAAATATATATATTATATATATTAGAACTCTTTATTGCCTGCCCGCCACTCCCCTTCCTTGCTGGCTCCTCATCTCAAGAAATGGCACTAACATCCAGTTGTTCAGGTTGGATTTTCAATTCAAAGAAATGGAATCATCTTTGAATTTTCTCTTTCCCTCTCACTTCATATCTAATCCATCCACAAATCCTGTTGGCTCTGCATTAAAAGCAAATATACTCTAAATCCAAAATTTGTCACCATCTCCACTGCTGTCTCCCTAGTCCAAGCCACAGTCTCTCAGCAAAGCTCTAATAACTGCACAAGTCCCCACTCTTGGCCCACCACAATGTATTCTACACAAAGGAATTGGAGTTACACTTTTAAACGTGCATCAGGTCAAAGTCCTCAATGGCTTCCCTTCACACATAGAATCATCCCAAAGTCATAACTAGAGCCCATAAGGCTCTCACCCAAGCTATCTCTGCCCTCATCTTCCTCCACTCTAGCCTCATTCCTGTTTTCCAAATAAATCACAAACATTTCTGCCTCAAGACCTTTGCACCTACGGCTCCTCCCCAACCCCAGGCTTACAATATGCTCTTCCTTGAGATAGGCATGTGGCTAATTCTCCATTTTGCTCAAGTGTCACCTTAGAGAGGCTTTCCCTGACCATGCACGAGTAAAATAACAGATCCTCTTATTCATTTCTGTTGCCCTGCTTTCTTTTACTCTGGAGAAATCATCACTACCTACAGTTCTATGACATATCTATCTTATTCAAAGACTATCTTTCTCACAACTAGAATATAAGCTCCATTAAAACAAGGATTTTTTTCCCACCAAATTTACTATTGTATCTCAAGAGCCTGGACCAGTGCCTGGAACGGAGTATGTGATCAGTATATAATATAATGTTGAATTATTGAATAAGTAAGTCAAATATAATATAATAATGTAATATAATGTTGAATTATTGAATAAGTAAGTCAAAACAAGTGAGCAGTTTTACATCACAAAGGATTAGAGAAATTAGTCGACTATTTTTTTTTAACATTACCAACCCAAACGATACTGAAAACAAACTCATGATTTCTCAGTGGAGGTTTTAGACTCTCTTTATCTGAAGACATTTTAAGAAAATGATATCTAGCTATTTATGGATTCGAAGAGATGATGCCTCTTCCTATTTCAATTCCACAATTAAGAGATTTTAATGACCTGTATTTACTGGGACTGTCTGTTCCCCTTTGGCTCCTAAAATAAAAACAGTCTTTATTTTTAGAAATCAGGATTTCCTTTCCCTGCAGAGGTTACGGCCCAGACACATCTGAACACTCAAATGTTTACGATGACTTTGGCAGAGTGCTCACACTAGAGAAGCACGTTTCCCCCACGTAGAACCTCCAGGTCTCTGAGGGCCTAATTCTCATTTTCTGAGCCTCTGTGGGAATTTCCTCTGTTGCCTTATCAGAGTGTCTTGACCTTATCGCTACTAGAAAAGTTTAGTTAAGCAAGGAAACCTGATATGCTTATTCACAGAATAAATAGATAACCACATGATCTTGGCTCAGTTCACCTCACTGATTTACCAACTAGCACAATCCACCCACCCCGCTACACTCTTCTCACGAACCTTCAACCACCAAGCAGAGCTGGCCTCTCGGTCTTCATTCTTACTGTTTCTTTTGCTCGGAATGCTCTTCCACCTAACAGTCCACTGGCATACAGCTTCACTTGATTCAGGTCTCTGCCCAAACATTATATTATTAATCTCACTGTGTATATGTATATTATTTCTCTACTCACCAAAATGTGAGCACATGTGAGCAGTGACAGTGTGTGTTTGGTTCATTGCTGTATCCCCAGTACCCAGGACAAGGCCAGGATCAGAGCAGACAGTCAATAAACAGTCGTCAAACAAATGCTCAATAAATGCTAGCAGATTTTCATCATCCCCTCCCATTCTGCACACTACTCACTGAATGAATTTTTATTTAATTCAGAATCTATTAAGAGCAGGCTATTTTGACACCTACCACCTTTCTTAATAATGAAAGATTCACTTTATTGATTCACTTTAGTGATTTAGAGAATATTACTGGAATGTAAACAAATATTGCTCACAGCTAACAAATAATATATTTCATTAATTTGTGAATTGACATACTTTAGGCATCCATGATTTTGTTTCTTTACTTCTCTAGAATAATTTCCTAATTTTTTCTACAAGAATTGCCATTATGCTATAAATATTTTCAATGTAAGTAGCTTTAAAGAATTACATTTTTAAGCTGGCCATGGTGGCATACACCAATAGTCCCAGCTACTCAGGAGGCGGAGGCAGGAGGATTGCTTGAGCACAGAAGTTTGAGCTCGCCTTGGGTAACAGTGAGACCTCATCTCTTAAAAAATAATTACATTTATAAAAATCACAATTCTTGTTAAACGCATATACCAAATGTGCTCCATATACTTTACATAACATGACTATGGGCACTGTATAATGTCATTAAAGAATTATTATTTACAATATTTTCCCCATAGAAAAATCAATAGAAAATATTCTGATTCTAGTAATAGAGTTACAGCTATAATTTATTGAATATATATAATTTGCTATGATTTTGAATTTCAAAATATTTGGGGAAAATTAATTTAAATCTCTACGATCAACAAAAATGTGTGCTAAATGAATTAAACATGGTTAAATAAATGAATCAGAAAGAAATGTGAGTATATTTATCTGATTAGGAAAAGTCCTTTTGAATCTATAAGCAAGAAGCACTTTGGTTCAAGAAAGCAGATGAAGCATAAACATCAATATTTCATCTCCACCACTGACACAACAGTAAAGTACAAAGGGAATTTAATCCGTATCACCACTGATATGAACATGCGAGTGGAGAGAGCCATGGATGGACCAAAACTTTTGACAAATATCAAACAGATGGAAATCCGATGGAAAGAGATCACAGAGGCCCTCACCGCTCTTGTGCCCAGGTTTACTGGAACACTCTATCTACCATTTCCCTCTGTGTAAGCATCCAGGAAGCAGAGACCTTGTGTGCATCATTCACTGCTGTCCCCTCAGCACCTAGGACATGCCAGGCACATAATAAATGCTCAATGCATGTTTAGACAGCTAGCAATAGAAAATTTAAAAAATACATTAAGATGAATCATTTTAACGTATTATACCACTTTTAAATCCAGTGCCTATCACATACTAAGTTCTCAATTAATACACTCTGAATGAAAGAACAAGTGAATTGTGGAACACGAAATGCTTACTATTGTGAGAAATTTGTCATGAGGTTCCAGTAAGTGAAAAAGAAGATTATAAAATAATAGATAATGCAGTCCTCATTTTGTTAAAAAGAAATGCACTCATAGAAAAAGGACTTGAGAAATAAAAAAAATATGAACTGTAAATATATCTAAGTTTGGGATTATAAAAGACTGTATTATCTTTTATGCTTTTCTGCATATTTCAAACTTTCCACTACTTACATGTAATCTCTTTGTAATTAACGATAGGGAAGAGCCACTGTTCAGAAGGAATTAGTTCTGTCCTCTTAAGAAGTACTATGCTATCATCTCTCCCACTCTCTAGCTAGCCAGCCAGCTCATACCGTCTTACATGCCCCATTCTTCAAGCAACCATGAAGCAGATAAACGCGGAGGGGTGGCAGGCAGGTAGTTACAGAGAAAGGCAAGAACAAGGCTGCAAGCTGTGCTCTGTCTTCTAGGATACAATTTTTATAGCCTGTTCATGTTGGAAGATATGCCAGATGCGCACATGTATCTGTGTTGGGGACGGTACATCAGGGTCACTCTTCCAGTAATTTATTTCCTACCAGCATTTTGGAGTGTTTCCTCCACCCAGAACAGTCGCCAGCACCAAGATGCAATCATGGGAAGAACATGGCCAAGGCCAGGCAGAGCAGGTCAGACACACTAAGCTCAACTACTAACTTAATGGATCATTACGGCCCACACTGGGTGTCACCTTCCTTAGCCATATGTACAAATCACGAGGCTGTCTGTAAAGTTGTTAGTACAGGGCCTGGCATAGAGTAGAGTTTAATAAGTAATTAACTTTATCATAATTATTATTAAATAAGACAAGGAGATGGTATAAAATCAGACTGACAGATGAAACTCTGTACCTCTAAACCCTTACTTAATCACAAATCTAGTATTTTTTTTCCTCCTATCATGTGCAAGTCTGCTTTAAAGAAAATACAACTTGCTAGCAGAATTAGCTGGAAACATATGCCATACAAATGTGAACGTTTAAACAGAAAAACAAAATTAGAAGAATGTGCTCAAGATTATGATAAAAGCAGTATAAAAGCAATATTACAAGGCAGAGTCTGATGACTAGCCAAAGGAAATATCTCCTCCTCTCACTGTCTGGGACTGCATCTCACTTCATTATAAGGCTCCCTCAGAGGTATGATCAATATTTTAATAAATGTGGAACAAGGGAAGCCCCGTGAGAGAATCCATTCATTCCAGTAAAGCGAATTTCTGAAAAATCATCTATGGATTTTTAAAATTACAAGTTTTTAAAAATTATAAGTCTAAAAATTGTAAGTCTCCAATCATATACAGTAAGCCCTCACTTAATGTCATGTATAGATTCTTAGAAACTGTGACTTTATGTGAAATGACATGTAACAGAACCAAATCTACCCTAGGCTAATTGATACAGAGTTAAGTTCCTACACCATAATTCTGGTCACAAAAACATCACCAAACTTCTAAATAAAGACCAAAAACACTTCTAGCATTAAGCATTCAAATAAATGTGAGCTATACATACACTTAAGAAATATTAATAAAAACAAGTAAGATAATGATTTACCCAATTTTTCCAGCTCAGGGTCATGGGTGGCTGGAGCCTTTATCCCCTCACCCCCTCCACCCCCCAT
>RJWJ010038595.1:0-14907 GCA_004363605.1 Indri indri
CCAGGGCTGGATCCCTATACAGTTCTGTCTACCTGCTGTCAGGTTCAGAAAGGGGCAGGTGGCTCCTGCTGCTGAAGGCAAGTCCAGAAGGGGACTCGGGTGACAGGTATTGGTGCCGAATCCTCCTAGCAGAGGGGGTGGGGTGAGAATCTCAGTACTGGGTGGGGGACTGGGAGATGCACCGAGGCACCCACTGATGGTACCGTGAGTCCTTGAGGACACACGGAAGGGGGTCATCTTGGAGAGGACATGGTGTGACTCGGTTAGCTTTTCTATCCCTGACACACAGGAATATTGAGTTTCCTGTAGAATATTGATGTTCAGGCTTCACACAGTCTGACTCCTGGGGGCTTGAGTGGTACCCTCCGGCGCTGTGCACTTAGCTTCTCCCCTAATTCCCACGCAGAAACACACGCGTCTACTCATTTGAATGTATTTATTGAGAATACAATGTCTCAGCAGTGGAGGGTGTAGCCGGGAATGAGAGAGACAAGATCTCTGCCCTTGCAACAAATAAACACATTGTATCAGTACAGCGTAAAACCATGTTTATTAATTGACGTTTAACATCCATTTTGCCACATTAACATTTCTCCAATCTCTGCTGTTAAAGATCTCAGTCCTCCCTGCCCCCCGAGTGCCGATGAGCAGTGAAAATATTCACGGCGTCGTCATTTCACACGCGGCGCGGCGGCAAAGGCAGGTGCTGCCAAACGCTGATTAAAAGTGGCAAATTAAAAGCCACTGTCAACAATATATTTCGGGCTTTGATTTTTCACAATTTCTCCTTCTGTTACCTAAAAGGGGGAAATGCTGCGGTGGTGATTTCTTTATTAGAAACGGCAATTGTGCCTGCCAAGTTTTAATCAACTCGTCTGGCCACGAGACCCGCTAGCATGGATGGTCTTTAGGAAATAAATGCGTCGGATATGGTGCCTCCTGTCAGCGGGCGCACGGCAAGGGCTGCTTGTGGACCACGCACAGCGTCATTGAACTGTCATTTCAACTCTGAAACATGCTCCTCTGCAGTGGCGGAAACCGTCCTGCCCACCGGGGCCCTGGTGCTGCCCTGCCCAGCACAAACCAACCATCCCCCCTCTCCGATCACCTTCCCTGACACGGGCAACGTGACTTTGCAGGGTGGGAACAGCTATAGTGACAGTCTCACTCTGCTTTTCCGCCTGAGATCCAAGATCCAGCACTTTGTGCGATCTTATTTTCTCACTGAAGAGTCGCTTTCATCTCAGGATACAGTCTGGGCTGGGGGTCCTACCTGTGGCTTTCTGACCAGCCCCGTTATGCAAACGTGATGCTTCTCATTAAATTGGTTTCTTTTTGTACTAACACCTTCATTTTGAAAGGGAGCCTTATTGCACTACTGTTAAGTGAAAGCTGGTATCATCTGCCACGAATAGAAGGAGAACATCAACACAGCCAACAAGGAAATAAAGCGATGTTATTTGTTCTGACTACACGCTGCCTGCCAAAGGCTCTGTGTCTGAACTTGTTCTCTCCTGGGGAAAATGAGGTGAGCAAATATTAGAATTTAGAGACAACCTGGTATCAAACAGAGCCTTTCTCCTTGAGGTGATCAGAATGATTGGAAAAGAACTGGAAGGAGTACCAAGGGGTACTTTCTTCCCAAGAGGTTCATTGCTACATGTAAAACCGCGTCTGTGTCCTACACACATGAACATCCTCTCTTCTGGGAAGTGCTATGCAGTAGACTAAGCTTTCCTAGACACGCAATAAAACAAATTCCCAAAACTACACCGTCATTCCCAAAACTACAGCATTTGGTGACATGGAAACAGCATTAGGATTGGGGGATGTTAGTTCTCCATTGACTCTGCCACTAAGGAGCCAGGTGATAATCACTTTGCGCATCTGGGAAGCATTTCTCTGGTTATAACCTGCAAGGGATCTGTCAGCCTCTGGCAAACAGCTTCTTGATAACAAGAAGTATGGTTTTTTAAAAAAATCTATATCTTCAGGATAAGCATGAAATGAGATAAAGTCTGTAAAGCTTTGAGTAAGATGCTTGTCGTTGCAGGAGCTCAGTAAGTTTATGCAGAGTGAGTGAGTGAATCACGTGTGTGCCAACTGTGGTCTGTGTGTCAGGCACTTCGATAAACACTTCATGTACTAATCATTTTATTCTTTACAATTGTACAACATGGTGTTCATTGTTTTACAGACGAGGAAACTGAGGCTTTGCCCGGTTAAATAACATTTTAAAAGAACATAATAACTTCTGAAGTATATTTAAACTTTTTTTATTACGAAAAACCTCAAGCCTACAGGAAAAAGAGGGAAAGATACAATGGACCCTTGCACCTGCATTTAAACAGTTGAGTTTTGCCATATTTGCTTTTCTGATACTCTAAGGCTAAAGTACTTTGAAGTGATTTACATGAAGTATTATTAATTCCTACGGTATCCTTACTGTTTAACACAATGCCAGTAACATATCACAAATCAAATATTTTTGGCGGATCACAAGCAATAAGGACATATTAGATGTCCTGAATCTCTGAAAGGAAGATGCCACATCACAGAATTCCGTCCAGCCATCAGCAGTAAGAAAATGGAGAATATTTTGTAGCACTCTGTTTTTTATCATCTGATAAGGTGAGATTCCATTGTCCGCAATGAGGATGGGGTGTTATGAGGGAAGACCCTGCATGTTGGCTTTAGGAGATGCAGGGTTCAAAGCCAAGGTCAGTCGCTTCATCAGCCTTTGACCTGGGAAAGCTCTGTAAACCCACAGACCTTCACCTACTCAATGGTGACAGTTACAAAAAACATCAAGTTCGTAGGAATGCTTTGAGAATAAGTTAGGGATGTTTATGACAGTGCATAGCCCTACACGATATTAAGGAATGAATAACGAACCAGTTCAACTTCTAATAATTGTGCAGAGTTAGGTAAGACTGCAGTGTAAGTTTCTCCCACCCCCACCAGACTATCTAGGAATAGGAGCAGAGCTCTAAGGTACCAAGGTGTGACACACACTCACACCTTCCCCTGCCCAGGGGGCTCTCCTCGGTCATGCTACACACCAACACAGGTACCCAGCATCTCAGCACAGGAGTGTTTACCTACAAAATTCAACTTCAGATGGCATTGACAACCAGTATGGCCATTCTTCTAAGTCATTCAATGCCTAGGGGCGTATGAGACAGAAGTCAGGAACTTGCTGTTTCCAAGCGTTTCACAGTACGGACAATCTCAGCACACCAAGCTCCAAGTCCAACGTCTGAAAACTTGTAAGTTTTATACTGTGTGGTCCTCAGGGAAAGCCAACCACTTCCTCGGTGCTCGATCAAAACCAAGCAACCCCCTGGGAACGGAAGCAGGGTCTGCTCAGGGCTGGACGACACACGCACGTGTTCTGTTGGTGGAAGGTAGAAATGCTGGTCCTGCGGTGAGGGATTTCCAAAAGCAATTTTGACTCTCAATGAGTTTCAGTGATACTTTGATTTCACAGTCTAATCCTCACCTAAGTTAAGATCCTCCATGAGGGTTTAAGTAGGGATGAAACACTCTTCAGTTGCAGAAGAAAAAAACACACAAAGTGCTGAATTTCAGAAACAGGTCGACATTGATTGCTGATTCTACATCCGCAGCAAGACAGCAAACCAGGACTTGCAAGTTTGCTTGCGTCGCTGCGACCAGGCATCCACAAGAGCTCATTAAAGCAACACCCCTGAGCATCCGGAGAGGCGTTTTGGCAACGAGAAGTGTCCAGAACTTCTCATCAGGCCTTCCTGGGCTCCAGCGCGAGTGTCACCTTTTCCTTCCTGATGCACAAAGTTCCAATCATCGTGCACAGGTGCTCCGCCTCCTCCTGAGCAATCACCTCACAGGCTTCCTACCAAGTGACCGAAGCTGCCCAAGATTGGCACGGCACATAAAACGCACAGATGCTGGCAAGGACGTTTTCGTAAACATACATCAGAAAAACCTGCCAGCATTTACCCCACTGGCAACATGGAACTCTGACACGCAGGCAGCGACTGTGGTAGAAGCGTCTTTAAAACTCAGACCTGCATCACTGCAGAGCTGCACCCCTCATGCTTCTTGCTCTGCTGTGCGAACTTTCTGCTGCAGACCTGGTGCCTGCAGGGTGAGCATTACTTACAGCCGCCATATGCTTTATACAAAAGTTTGCGTAGCAATCACAGGGAAATAAATCACGTAAACTAGTGAAATGTCACGAAATGGGGGGACTAGCGTATTGATAACCAAACAAAAATATTATGCTAAAATACATAATCCAAAGAATTTCAATCATGAAGTCTCAGTAAAGTGGACTCGTTAAGGACATTGAAAATTAGAAAACTGACCACAGAGGCATGCCCAAATTGGTTTTGTTTCTCACGTATCAAACGATCCAGAGAAAAGACACCCAGGACTGGTATGGCACTGTCATGGTGCTAATGGGAACCCAGGCAGGAAGGAAGAGAGCAAAGACTGCAGGAATATGCCACTGGAAAATATTCTTCTAGAAGCCCCACCTAGAACATTCCACCTGCACTTGATTGGAAGAACTGGGTCACATGGCTACTCCTAGGTGCAAGGAAGTCTGGGTGGGGAGCTGACCTGGAGTGTCGCTATCTCAAACTGCTAGTCAGAGAGAGGGCAGAAAGGATTTTAGGTAGAAAATTGCAATATAAAGCTGGGATAAATAGCACGTGTTGAATCTGGGTTCCTGGAGGTCAGTTTAAAAAGATAAAAGACTATCTCTAAGCCGTGGTGAATTCCTCCCAGCCCTGCCTCTCCTCCGAGACACACGCAGGAATCATGATGGATGATATCTCTGCACCATTCCATTTGGCCCACTTCGCAGAACAGTGAAGAGAATTATTGGATTTTGCCTGAGAAAGAGGCAGTGTGTAATAGTGCCTGTCTTGGGGGAAAAAAAATAAATAGCATGCCAAATGTTGGAAGAAAAACTTCTCTGTTAATCGTGAGGACCGCTATAAACAGACTTGGGTTTGATGGGCTGAGAACCAAACACTTCAAACTTACTTTGTAGTCGACCCGTAAAACGTTGAAGCTGTCTCTGAAGACGCAGATGCTGTTTTCATCTTCCATGTTTACAAAGTGATTTCAGGTCACAGCTCTTCCTCTTGGTTTTAGCGAATGTTGACTCAATTTTTGCACAAGGCTTTATCCTCATCTCAACTCAGCACTGGCACTCTGGTGGGGCCCACGTCTGCAACTGAGTTCCCCACTCTGCGGGACATTCATACGGTGATAATATTGCTTTCTGGAACCTTTGTTGATCCACAACTTCTGGTATTTTTTTTTTTTTTTTAAACAAAGTGTCGCTCTGTTGCCCGGGCTAGAGTGCCATGGCATCAGCCTAGGTCATGGCGACCTCAAACTCCTGGACTCAAGTGATCCTCCAGCCTCAGCCTCCCCGGGTAGCTGGGACTACAGGCACCACCACCATGCCTGGCTAATTTTTTCTATTTTTAGTAGAGACGAGGTCTCGCTCTTGCTCAGGCTGGTCTCGAACTTCTGAGCCCAAGTGATCCTGCCACCTCAGCTTCCCAAAGTACCGGATTACGGGCATGAGCCACTGCACCCGGTCTGGTGAATATTTTTAAAAGAAAGAAGAAAAAGGAGAGACAGAGAGAAGGAAAGCAGGAAATAAAGATGGAAGAAAGAAGAGGGGAAGAGAGAGAGAGAGGCAGGGAGGGAGAAACTTGCCAAGTTTTTGCCTATTTTGTTTCCTTAGTCTCAGTTACCCTTGCTCCCACACTGTACCCTCCCAATAGTTAAACAAGAAAACAGTGCATAGGTTATTTTATAACATTTCAGGATTACCTTTGTGTTCTGGCTCTTAGCAAAGCCAGGCATGCCGTAGGTGGTCTAAGAAGGTGCAGAGTGAAAGTCTACACCTGCTGGTTTCTGGCGTCCCCTTGCCTGAAAATGCCTAGGCTTGGCTGGACTCAGGGGTTCTGATCAGCTCGAGGCTGTGCTCTCCTCTCCCCGACTCCACTTGCCACGGTGGACAGGTCTGGCGGCTCCAGGCTTCCATTCCCTGTGCTGTTAAATCCAGGAGTTGGAATCCTTTAATCACTCCCCAAAAGTCCTAGAATTCATTCTCCTCGAGTCTCATTGCCTTGGTTAGGGTCCTATGCTCACTATTGATTTAATGGCTGTTATTACTGTGTGCATGTATGCGCACATGCGTGTGTCTGCATGTGTGTGTGTGTTGCTCTGTTTGGTTTGACCTTGTTCTCATATCTGCCCCCAGAGCTTGTGCAGCACCATTTATCCCCCAACCATGTGAACCGAGAGTACGGGAAAGACAGTTTCCCAGAGACAGGTGGAGATCCGTCTCTAAAATGGTACCACGTGGCAACCACAAGGATGGATGTTCACTACAGAGCACCACTTGGTTTAGACTGTGCGTTATAAATCTCTGTCCAGCTTGATCCTCCTCAGGCCAACATTCCTTGATGTTGGTTCTGTGTCTCACTGAACTTTGCTTCCTGCCAAGTGCTAAGCAGAGGGCATTGAATGCTAAGTGCTTAACTGCATGGCAGTTTTAAGCACCGCTACTGAAAATATTAACATAATGCCCACTAACGCTGTTTCCTCATCTCTAAACTGGAGATAATTTTAGTGTCTTTTAGGATCACCATAAGGATTAAATAAGAGAACAGATGAGCACAGTGCCGGGCATATGGAAATCGCTCCGTAAATGTCACCTGCTGTTATCCCCGACTTTATCACTGCGTTACTATTACTATGATTGAGGTGGCCACGGCTGGGAAGAGGACACAGAGTTTGCCTTTCCCAGACAGGTCCCTGCCTGGTGCACCTGTCTCGCAGGTGCCCTCGCTCAACGTTGAACAACCCCGACATCTCCCCTGCTTTCTGGTTACTGAGCACCTGCCAGGTTCTTCCAGGGGCCGACGGAGCTGTCGTTCCGTGTTGCTCTCTGGCAGCAGGTATGATACAAACAGTTCTTTGTTCGTGAAATTAAGAATTTGAGTTTGTCCCTGGAAACTCAAGTGGCTGAACTGTCAAACATTTCTCTTTTTAGCCACAGGTAACCGAATCCTATTCATCTGTTCTCTTTACCAAGTAAGTGGTAAACGGAGCTGTTTTTGACACTCCTCCACCCCACCCACAAAAATGCCACCCCAAATCCACCCCCTGCCCTCTCTATGAGCTACAGCTCTCGGCGCCCCCTGCTTCCTGGTTTCTGCTCGCTTTTGGCCAAAGGGAAGTACGAGCACGTTACTGAAGGATACATGAGAGGGAGGGAGTACGTATTCCCCACTCCCCACCCCTCCCCAATGTATCGCCCAGTCCCTGACAGCAGTCGTGTGTCTCTGCAGTTAGGTTCCTACCCGTGGGATCATCTCCCGGGTGTCCAGCTCTGACCGGGCTCTGCCAAGATCATTCTCTCTCTCCCCGTGTCCTTTCAGACCCAGGGGAGATGGCTCCTCTCAATATCCCTGATGGGGTCTTGCACTCCGCCCACACCTCTGTAAATGGGCCCTCTCTAGATTTTCCTGCAGGCCCTAGGTGAGTGTCTCATCTATTCCTTACTGATTTCCTAATGGTTACAAGTGGGGTGAAAATCCGTCCTCCCTCTCCACATATGAAAAAATAAATACCAAAAAACCCAATAAAATAAGAGTGTTGCATTTCACAAGCTAGTATTTGTCTCTATCAGAGTGGGCAGGGGCTTTGTTTTTTGTTCGTGTAGGTGGGGGTCGAGTCCACTGGTAATGAGGCTCAAGCTAAATTCATCACCGTTTGCTGCCTTTCCTGCTAAAAGACCTCCCGAACAGCTTAATCAGATACGTCTGATAAGGATAATTACATGGTGTGACTTTGGGCATCACACAGGGAGGGGGATGGATCTGGAAAAACTGCTAATGAAACTGGGTCCTAAGGGGATTTGAACTACGACCTTCTAGCCGGGAGTCAGATATGCCAGGGAACAGGCAGCGGGCTAAACAATAGCACTTGGATGGCATCCCTGGCAGGTGCTAAATCGTTCCTGCGAGCAGGCTCACATTAGTTCTGACATTCAGCTGGCACTATAAAGACAGGGGTGGAACATACAAAAAAATCAGTTCTGGGCTTCTGACATGGTTCCGCTGGCCAAAGCGGGGAGAGATGATATTGAGCTCAGGGGTGGGATCTACAACGCACTGATCCTTGGATGTCGGAGCTGAAAGGCATCTCAAAAACCTCCGACTCCACTCTCTTCATTCTACAGAAGAGGAAAAGATGGGTTTTTTTTCCCCCCTCAATTACCAAGAAAATCCTAAGGCTAGCCTTTGCTGTCCTGGGTCTGGAACATTGCATGCTTCCTGAAAAAGCACGTCAGGGCGCTGTGCCCAGTGGGTTGTAATGGCACCAGAAACACTTCCTCCTCCGCGTTACCCGAAGGTCTCCGTGACTTTCCCTTCACTTTGACTCACGGGGAGCCCCTGCCCGATGAGTGTCCCGGGACGGCTCAGCACAGCATCTGGAAATGAGGACAGGCCGGGGCCTGGCAACCGCTGGGCTTTCACACACAGATCCTTTCTGCAGTGAAACTCAAGAAAGCCTTTGTCTTGTTCAAGGACCAGGTTTAGAATACTCCTTCCTCTCCTGCAGTCCTTCCTTGAACACTCTTAACAAGTGGTTATGCGATCGCAGGCATCCATCCGGCAGATGTTTACTGAGCTCAGATAGAGCGGCCGGGAGCTGTCCTAGGTACTGATGATGCACAGGGGACCAAACAGCTGGAGTGTTTCTCTAGTGGAGCTTCCATTCCAGTGAGCGGGACAGACCATAAACAGGATGATTTCCACTTCAGATGGAAACGCTTATCTTAAACGGTGAGAAAAGTTTGCCAACAGGGATTCCAGAGATGTGGCCGGGAGCGTGGCTCTGCATTCAGGACAGCGGTTCTGAATTATGACAGATAGGAATCTTTTGGATTCGGGAAAGAGAAATTGAAATTCCCAGGAATTTTTAGGGATTCCTGAAATCACAGGTTATTCTTAAAACATTTCCAACATTCTTCATGTCCTTTACTCATGACTATGGACACATAATGAATCAGAAATACTAAATTTAGGTGCATTTACAAGTAACTGCAGTTACTCACTGTACAATACCAGCAAATATGACTGAGCAGAACTTGGTTGTTAGATCAGGATTTCATATTAAGATTAGCAGCAGTGCACAGAATCAGGTGTCAAAATTGCCAATTTAAGGACTTACTTTGCTCCCAAGGTGTGTTATTAATGTTTTAGATGCATCCTTCCTGGGATCTGTATAAAATGTAGTGTGTATAAACATATTAGCCTTTCTTTTATTGGCAACAATACCTCTCTGTTATCAGCAGCATGCAGGGCCACCAGTAGCCATCATAACATGGCCACGGCCACAAGCAAGACTGACCCACGAAACCAAAAGGGTCCTGCTTCTATGTGCTCCGGCCCCACTGACCCCAAACATCAACCTCAGCCCTGATGCCAGTCTCTGCATTTCCTGCTCTCGTTTTCTTAAGTGCCACCAGTGGAGTCTTCCAAACCAAGGACATTTCTATGTGGATCATTAAGCTTTAATGCACACGTGAGAATTCTGATGTTTCCCCAATTTCTCCACTGATTTTTTTTTTCAGGATTGCGGATTTGTAAAAGCAGATGAGGCTCTTTGGAAATTCAGGGAAGGAATTCCTGCAAGGGAAGACCAGCTCTTGCCACCTGGGTCTGAGTAGCAGTTGTGCCATTGACTAGCACCTTCCAGCTTTGGGATCACGGGTACATTATCAACCTGTATGCGGCTGCTCCCTCATCTGCAAAGTGGCATCACAATGAGCACCTGTGGCATGGGGTTGCAGTGAGATTAAAGTCTTTAACATCTATAAAAGCAGTCCTGACAATGCTTGGCATGCAGTTAGCACCCTCCCAAAAAAAGTTAGTATTGTTAAAGAAGCTGCACTGGGAGAGCCGATACCATCTATGGATGGCCAGGGATGGATCTCTGAAGACCACGTGCTATAAATGACTTATTTCTTATGTGTTTTTCTGTGTGCATGATCAGTGCCTACATAACTCGGTCAGCTTGACAAAGAAGAGAAAGAAACCAGGAGAACCACATAGACAATGGCTTAGGTGGTCACGGAGACCTTATTTCCCACCGGGGCACTGACAGACAGCTCTGCTTTCAGATGGCTGTGGACACAACAGCAATGCAGGCTGCCCTGACAGAGAAATGGAAGAAGCCAACGCATGACCGTGTATCACTAGACATCAAATGTGCATTAAGCAAGTTAAGCCAATTACAACCAGCCAGATGGGGACGGCAGCAATCCTTAAAATGCTCTCTGGCTGTCAGACTCACCAGTATGTGCTAGGATTGCAGTGGAGCTGGGAGTTTTGATGCTGCTCTGCTGAGAAAGGTTAAAGGTTGGGGTGGGGGCAGTCCCTGTGAACCACGTAGAGATGCAGGAGAGATCAGCCGGGTCGAGGAGCAGACGCAAGAAAGAACCACACAGAGACCTGCAGCTTGAGGTATTCTTCCCTGAGACAGAAGGCGTGGTTCAGGGAGACCCAGAGAAAGACCCAGAAGGCAGATTCTGGAAGCCAAGCTCAGGTGCATTTGATCTGAGCTTGTCAGTGGATGCAGAGGGGAGACATTCGAAGCACAAGCCCAAGTACAGGAGTGGAAATGTGGGCTAAGACCCCACACTGAAGGGCTGTGTTCGGCCAGTGGCCTGAGAGGTGGAGGGGGGGTGTTTGGTTTGCAGACAGGTGGAGCTTGACTGCTATGAAAACGCAAAGAACACAAAGAGAGCCTAGGAAATGAGATGGATCATTGCTCCTTGTATCACATGAATGGACGGATCTAAAATTTCATCCTTCCTATGGCTGATTTGTCTTCTTACAGGCCTGGACATCACAACAGAAAGACAACAGAGAAGACGTGAGAGCTCGGCCACAGAGACAGAGGGCAGAGAAGGAAAAAGGGAACCAAAGGAGGGTGGTTGAGAGATGCAGGTAGACGGGTCAGCAGGTGGGTGGACAGATGGATGGATTTGGTAGATAATCAGTAGATGGATAGAGGATGGACGGATGGATTAGATAAGCAGTGGAGAGACAGATAATTGGTAGATAGTTATCAGTTGATTGATATCAGTTGATTGATAGATGACAGATAGACCAATAGCCACACACGCACGCACGCGCGTATTCTTACCAAATATGGATAAATTCAGGAAGACCGAGAACAAGGAGACATTCCAGGACAGACTTTCCAAGAACTCCAAAAGGTTATTTCTTTTGATGCTCCAAAACCAAAGGGGGCAGGCGCTATCATCTCAAGTTACAGATTTTAAAAAATAAGCAAAAAGAGCAAAGTAAACTGGCTCAAGGCTGCGGAGCCAATGGGTGGTGAGCTGTGATTTCAGCCAGTTCTGAATGATATAAAAACCCAGGGTTTTTCTACTGCAAGGAGAGTCCTTAGCCAGAAGGTGTAAGAGAAAGAAAAGAAATAAACTGAGGCAGAGCGAGTCTCTGGAGTAAGAGTACCAGAGGAGCTTCCTGTCCTGAAAGTTGTTGGAGAGAGAGTTTGAGAGACATGGGATGAACAAGCACTCAGGAAGCTCACTTCGTTGAAGACAGGTGCAGAGAACACAGGGAGGCAGAGAGAAAAACAGAGACACTCAGAGGAAACCTGAAAGGAAGGAGAATGGCTCGATTTTCATCTTAAAGTGTGCAAGGAGTTCTAAAAGTTGAAATAGCATCAGAAACAAAAACTATTACATTCCGAGTTGTAACTTTGACATTTGTAAGATGGAAATTACACAGTACTTAACTGCTGCTCTTACAAGGGAAATTATTGGTAAAGCGATGTGGTTAATAAACACTATTCACATTGCCTCTTTCATCGCCCTCTGACTGTCATGGGGTCGAGGCACAGCACACCTAATTAATTTTACAGTGGCACTAAATATTCCTCTTTGTTAAACAGAAATCACTTGCACAAACAAGGCTCTGGCAATTAAATTTTGGCTACCTTTGGGATATAGTAATAAAGAATTATTTTGTCCAATTAATGATTTCAAATTAATTACAAACAGGACTTTGAGAATGGGAGGTCAAGGCAATAGAGAATTAACCCACTGGATGCCAGCCTATGCATCTCATTCACTGCTCGTATGAGAAGGGCAGAGAGAGAGGTGGGCTCCACTGCCTCCGATTTGGGGAACCCAGCCCAGGACCTCTCGCAGCCCACAATGAACTCCAGAAATCTCAAACTGACAAACATTTGACATTCTTAACCTAAAGAATCAGATCCAAGAGACATTCGAGTACAGGTGTCTTTTTGATAAAAGAACTTCTCTTCCTTTGGGTAAATATCCAATAGGGGGATTGCTGGATCAAATGGTAGGTCTACTTTCAGATCTTTGAGGAATCTCCAGAAGGTTTTCCGTAGAAGTTGTATTAATTTGCAGTCCCACCAACAGTGTAGAAGTGTTCCTTTTTTTCTGCATCCACGCCAGCATCTATATTTTCAGACTTTTTAATAAAAGTGTCTATTTCAGCACAATTCACAATTGCAAAGATGGGGAATCAAAACAAGTGTCCATCAATACATGAGTGGATTAATAAAATGTGGTATATGTGTATCATGGAGTACTAGCCAGGCATGAAGAAGATGACTTAATGCCTTTTGCAACAATTTGGATGGAACTGGAGACCATTATCCTAAGTATCTAAAGGACAGAAATACAAACACGAGTACTTGCTATGAAATTGGAACTAACAGATGAGCACATATGTGCACAGAGGGAAGGAAAACTCAACGGAATTCAAGCAGAGGGGAGGGGTGAAGGGGGTTGGTGAAAACCTACTTAACCGGTACCATGAATATTATCTAGGTGATGGGCACCCTTATAAGCATAACTCAAGTATTACAAGTGATCCATGTAACCAAAAATATCTGTACTCTTGTAATCCTTTAAAAAAATAAAAAAGAATCAGATCCAAGGAAAGCTGAATCTAGCCAGCATCACTTGTTTTCAAGACAGTCTACCAGATTGTTGTGGACAAGAGCTCTGAACCTACACAGTTCTGCCTGGGATCAAACTGATTTCCTCTCTTACTGGCATTTGAGCAAGCACGTCTACTTAGCAGGGAGTGAACTGGGTGAAGTTACACAACATCCCTTAGCCTCAGGTCCCTCATTTTGAAAATGGGTTTATGCATAGTACCTGTGTCGTGGGACTCACATAAAGAGCATCTGACACAACGCAAGCAAATTGCTCGGCACCCTGCCTATAACATAGTGAACACTCTACACATAAGTCGTTACTATTGATAATGTTTTTGTTACTGTTATTACAATTTTCTGTGGGCTCTCCCCAATTAAGTGACAAAAACTAACGCGTCCGCTTCTTCACACAAGTCACCAGAAAGTTGGTGTCATGGAGCATCAGTGTAACAGTGGCTGGTTGAGCACACTTTTCCTTTTTAAGTAACAATTTATTTAGCTGGGCTTCAATTCATCATTTCTTCTCCTTAACAACTGTTATGAATCCTCTACTACCTATAACAACCTAGCCAGTGACATTCATTCATTAACTCACTCACTAACCAAACATCTATTAGATACTATCCCTGGAACACACTGTTTTCTAAGTGCCTCGGACTTGAGGAGGAAACACCAGACAGTTTTCCAGCCATGACAAATTACCTTTTTTAAAGTAGAGATGGGGTTTCACTCTGGTTCAGGCTGGTCTTGAACTTCTGAGCTCAAGCAATCCTCCTGCCCTGGCCTCCCAGAGTGTTAGGATTACAGGCGTGAACCACTGCAGCTCACCTTGACTTACTTATAGTTCCTCCAACTCACGATGCTTACTCTTATTCTCACACATTATTTCCATAGCCTGGGATGCTACTCCTATCTTTCTCTGTGGCTTCTTTAGGGAGCTTCTGTTTATCCTTCAACACTCAGCTTAGATGTCACTCTCTCCAGGAAGCCTGCCAGGCTTCATGAACAAGGTAGGTTCTCCAAAGTGTCCACTGACCTACTTTGCACTATTCTAGTTATGCCTATGTCCTCCCTTACTTGGATGGATGGAACTTATAAGGCAGGGACTGTTCTTCAGTGCTGCATATGTGATCTGACACATATTAAGCATTTAGTGAAAATGTATGTTAAATGAATAACAGAATAAAATTTAAAAATATGCATCTGTAATTATAATCTGACAAAGAAAACAAGCACTGCTTTTGTAAGTACTTGGAAGGAGCAGACAGTAAGGTGACTCTGGCTCAGACCAAACAGTAATAATTAATTGGATTATATGATAAGGAAATTCACACAGTGGGTCTGGACCCAGACGTGATTGAAACTCTGTCTTCAGGACATGCTCTTGGCTCTGCTTTTCTCCACCTTGATTTTATTTCCAAACAGGCTCCCACAAATGGTGATGAGCAGCTCAGGGTCTAAGTGATGCCAGCCCCATGTTCTCACCAGGAAGAGAGCTGTCCTTCCTATAGCTCCAGACAAAGTCCCAAGACAGAATCTCATTGGCCATGCCCGAGTCACATGACCATCCCCAACCAATCACTGTGGCCTAGAGGTTAAGCATTCTGATTGTCTGGGGCTCCGTGTTGCGCTTGCACCTGTTACCAGGAGGAGACCGAGAGAGAGGAAGTTCCCCCAACACGCTCAGGATGCAGTTATCAAAAGAGGAAGGGATGCTGGGCCGACGCAAGAGCAGATGCCCACGTTAAGAACCTTATAAGGCTACCCTTCTTAATCAAATTCAAATTGCCCAAACACTGGCTAACTCTCGAGTACAATTCCTCCCTCTTCTGAGAACTGTCCTGATCCAACTATTCCTGAAACTACATGAACTTCACT
>RJWJ010038596.1:0-14910 GCA_004363605.1 Indri indri
TAACCAAGCTGGAAACTTCTGCCTCTGACGAATTCAGATTAGAGACTCTAATTCAGGTCAGAGAATGTTGCCAGTTTCACTCCTGAGCAATGTGAGGGTCCGGATGCCTAACTGAAGCAGGGGGACATCTGGCCTGCTTGACCAATTGTCCACAGGCAGCACTTGGCGGGGGAGTAGCCCCTGGCCAGTGGGGTGGGGGCGGGGGTTTCAGTGGAGTCTGGTGTGTGCATGGGGGCATCTGAGAGCGAGCCAAATGCACAGTAGGTGTTCAACAAATGTGAATAAATGAATGGTGTGCCAGGAAGCATGAGTCTCTCTGGCAAGCTAACCATCCCATGTCTGAATGGAGGGAAACCTGGCACAGTCTGAAGTGTTCATGCTGGAAAGCCCATGAAAATGCCTACTATGATATCGGAACCCTCTGGCATCTGAGGGAGTATCTGAGGTTTAGAAGAGTAACTTGGCTTGGTTTTTGCTTTTAGAAGGTCAAAGTGAGGAAAAGTCAAACCAAACCCTTCCTGAGGGAAAATCTACTAGTCTAGAAGATTCTGTGGTTCTCCTTCCTGTGATGGGGGAAAGGAGCAGGCTTACCCCAAAGGAGCCAGAGGCTATGGGGCTGAAATTATCAACTGACTAGAGCTGCATGGATTCACACACAACAGGGATAATCTCTTAAATCCTGGCCTTTCCCCTGGGCCTGTACTTCCTATTTGGTGTTTTAATCTCTGTCCCAAATACAAAACACCCTTTCTCTATCCTGGGCACCTCAGTGTGGATGGGGCACTGAGAGAAGTCACCTGTGGGTATGGGGTGGGGCAGAGATGGCTGGTGCCTACCAGACTGTCATGGATTAAAGGTGGCCATTAGGAGGTGGTGTTTATGACCCTCCCCTTTTATCTGGGTGGGCTCTGGAATTGGTCTGACCAGTACAATATGGCACAAGTGCCACCGTGCTCATTTCTGGGCCCAGGCCTTAAGAGAGGTAGCTTTCAATGCCTATCTTTCTGATCACTCTGTCTTGGATCCCTTAGCTGCTGTATACTGATATCAACTATGGTGAGCTGCTGAGCCTGAGCTAGCCTTGAGGAGACACTGTCTGGGAAGAACGATGCCTGCTCAGCCCTAATCTCTTCTAGCCTGCCCGGCTCAGGCGCCGGACACAGGAGTGAAGGAGCCTTCAATGGTCCAGCCCCAGCAACCATCTGACCCAATGCATGAGAACCGCCCAGCTGAGCCCAGTTAACCCACAGAACCAAGGATGGCAGTTGTATAAGCTATTCAATTTGGGATGGCTTCTTATGCAGCAAGAGGTAATCAGAACTCAGGACCAGATTTCATCCCAGAGCACCCCATAAAGGAAGATGCACCCCAAGAAGGGGTTAGCTGTGAAGTGGGTCTAGGGAAACCTGGAAAAGCTGAAATTGCCATGACAAAACCACAAACCAAAAAGCAAGGGAGACAGAAGGGGACAGGTGAGAGATCACGTAAAATTTCTTAAAAAATGTTTTAATCAAAAAAGGGGCACCCTTTAAAAATACACACTGTTCTGTAGAAGTCATGATTATTCTTAATAATTGTCCTTAATCTGATTTTTTGGCTACACGTCGCCACCATCTGATGGGACAAAGAGGGAAGCAAGAGGACAGGAGGCTGGGACAGACCCCAGAAATGCATAATATTAATAACAGTTGGTGCCCTGTGAGCACCTCTCATGTTCCACGTACCAGTGTAAATTCTCCGTTAAGTATTAACTCAATTAATCCTCTGAGGAGCCCAACGAGGTAGGTGTAATGTCCTTATTTCCACAGTTGAGGAAGTCTGAGCTCAAATATGTGAGGAAATTGCCAAGATCACACAGGCAGCAAAGGGCAAGACAGTGAGTGAGCCACACCCAGACGCTGGGCTTGCAATCAGAGTTGGTTGGGACCTGCTGGAGCTCTTGAGCAAGGTCACCCCGAGTCTTTCTGCTCTCACACTTACCTGGGCAGGAACAACTGGCCCCATTTTCTCAGAGTCTCTGGCTGCAGAGCGGCCTCCACCTGCCTCATTTTGCCTGGGTCCGGGAGGATTAGAAGCGCCAGGGCGTTTCCGCTGTACTCTATCTGGAGGACAGTGCAAGCCACCTCCTGGTCGTAGAGGAATCTGTGCATTTCCTTTTGGTGCATCATGGGGACCCGGAGACAGGTCCTCTCTTCCACAAAGAAGCTCTCCTGCTTCTGGGTCTGGTAGCGATGGAAAGGATGCTTCCACTTGGCTTAGGACATAAAACCCATAAGACCATGAGAATACAACCTGAGGGAGCAACTCTGGGCAGACCTACACAGAGCCACACTGGACGGGTGACTTCCTCTTGGGTGTTGTGGGCATGAGGCAAGGACGTGGGTGGATACAGAACCAGGAGGCCAGAATTTAGGCCTGGTTCAGGCACTAGAGCAAGTCTCCATGGTTTGAGCTCTAATCACCTATGATTTTGTTCCGTTTCAAAGGAACTAATAACTTTTGGCCTCTTAAAGGCTAAACTTAGCCTTTAAGAGGCCAAATAACTTTTGGTTATTCCCTTTTACTGTTATTCCCTTTTACTAAACATCTTCCACGTGCAAGGTATTATCTCTTTAAATCATCACAAAAGCTAATGAGAAACAAGTATTATTATCCTCATATTAGGGGTGAGCAAACTGAGTCTTTGTGAATTTATTTAAACATCCCAATTTTCAGAGCCGTTAAATGGCTGAGCTGGGATGGGCGACCTGAGTCGGACTCCACAGCTCAGGTCATTTGCAAAACTTCTCAGCCAAGCTGCCTCCAGAACACAAGCTTCAGCAGAGAAGCTCAAGAGTTTCCTCCTTCACGCCCTGCCAACTCCCTAATCTTCAAACTGAAAAGGGAGAAAGAATTCAGTTGATAAAATGTAACGCACAACACAAAAGCCCGTACGATGTAGTTAGAAATGTATCTGTGGGTCACGGTGTAGTGTCTTCTTTCTTACTTCTTATGACCTGCCCCACAACCACCTGTTGAAAGCACCGGTCTTGATGATGGGCAGGGTCGGGGGAACTGGGTCATCCTTCCCCCCGTGCTCACACCCAATCCAGTCAATGACCAAGTGTAGCTCATTCTGCCTCCAAAGCCACAACGTTATTCAGGGCCACCAGCACAACTTACTTTGGACCCCTTCGAGAACCTCCTGTCTCTCCTCTCCCACCCTTCCTCCCCTCCAAACCATCTTTTAAATTGTAGCCAGACTGATCTTCCTGAAACAGATGTGATCATTTTCCTTCATGCTTAAGACTCTTTGGCAATTCTGAGATTCCCTGGATAAAGTGTAGGATGCTCAGCACAGTCCCCGCTTCTATCTGCACTGCAACCCCGGGCCTCTCTACGGGCATTCCTCCATCGTGTCTGACGTTCCAGCCCCACTAAGTTTGTTTCATTTCTTTGAAAATACGATGGTATCTCTTTTCCCTGGACCTTTATACATGCTATTGTTTTCAACCTGAATTTGCCTTCTTCTCCCAAGACTCTTCATCTGAGTAGATATAACTCATTCTTCATGTCTCAGCCTAGGCGGCTTTTTTCCCAGGAAGCCTTCCCTCCTCCCCAAGTCTAGGTGGGTGTTTCCTTTCAGAGCTCTGTGACACCCGTTCCTGCCCAAGAAGAGCATCACCGTCCACTGAGCTGCGCTGCCTCTTTGCATATTCCCAACCCACATGGGACTAGAGCTGCACAAGGGTGGAAAAACTCTATTCATAGATCCTCCCAAGAGGCTAGCAAAGAACCTGTTGGCTGTGTCTCTGCAATTGGAGCATGTACTTGCGGAGGAGGTGGCAATAGTTCTAAGTCAGCCCTCACCTTTGAAGAAGATGTAATTGGAGAGAACCATGAGTGTGTCCTGGTTGAACTCCCGCAGGCAGTCCACGATCTGCCCGTAGGTTTGCTTTCTCACGTACTCATTAATCTGCCTCCCGGTTGTAACAGAATCCGTGAAGTTGGCAGAAAAAGCGAAAGCTCCATACAGGTCTTTGATGCTGTCCAAAAAGTGCTGCTGAGGCTTTAGTTGCTTGTCTAGGAACAGAGAGTTGCCTACTTTTAGTTCAAGTTTGGGGCTGGGCAGGTCCAGGGTGCGGATGAGGCTCTGGAAGCCCCGGTGGATGTCGGCCTCTGGGGTTTCTGTGAGGTTGAAGCCAAGGCCCTCCAGGATCTGAGCTGAGGTGTTAGCTTGGGCCCCAAGAGAGAGCATGGCCAGAGTGGTAGCGATGCTCACCGGGGAGAAGAAGATATTTCCGGGGGTGTCTGCTGCCAGCTGCTTATACAAACGCAAGGCAAAATTGGTAATGGTGGGTGTGATTTTGTGGTAGGCGGGAACTGGCTCTGAGAGCTGATGGCTGGTGGGTTGCCGTTCCCCAAGACTCTTATCTCCATGGGCAGGAAGGGGGTGACACTGGACACAGGCCAGGATTCCTGCTCCCAGCAGCCACAGCCAAGCTGGCCCCATTCTCTGAAAATAAGAGGGTGAATATGTCAGCCTTCTTCATAAATAATGCATGGTTCTCCATTGCTTGTACAACAAACCCCGCCGTTCACACTGTACCCCACCAGGGTGCCATGAGGGGCACTGCAGAAGACAGGGTGGTGGATGAGTGGTTAGGACTGTGGACACTTTCCTCCAAGACTTCAGTTGGGGCAGCAACCCTTTATCTGCTTTGCATATCAATTGGGCTCCAAGATTTTGTTTTGTAAAGGACTCTGGGCTATAAAAAAAAACAACTTCCATAGTCTTCCTTCCTTCCTTCCCTCCCTCCATCCCTCCCTCCCTCCTTCCTTCTTTCCTTCCTTCCTTCCTCTCTTTTCTTTCTTCTTTCCAGTTATTCTTTCAATGACTTTTCAACAAAAGTTAATCATTCATTGACGGTCAAGTGTCTATGCGGTCCAAGGAGTGCACCAGGTCCTTGGTAACCAGCAGGGGAGGAAGCAAACACAATTCCTGATCTCACAAAACTCAGGGCCTTGCTGACGCCAGCTTAGGTGATACTCCACAGCTAAATAAGCAAATATATATGGGATTACCAATCTAGAAGAATACTATGGAGCAAATGTTCCAGAAGCTCTGCCAACAAGTAACGCTGGGCCTCCCTCGGCCCAAGGCACGACTATTAGGCAGCTGCCGAGGCCTCTGTCTTTGTTAATGTGGGGGTGTAGGGAGGATATCTGCTGTGGGTTGAATTGTGTCTGCCCAAGACTCATACGATGAACTCCCAACCCCTAGTACCTCAGAACGTGATTTTGTTTGGAAATAAGGTCATTTCAGATGTAATTAGTTAAGATGAGGTCATTGGAGTAGGCCCCTAATCCAATATGACTGGTCTCCTTATAAGAACGGAAATTTGGACACAGACATGCACACGGGGAGGACGGGAAGACGAAGGCAGAGATCAGGGTGATGCAGCTACAAGCCAAGGAATGCTGAAGATTGCCCGCAAACTAGGAGAGAGGCATGAAACAGACCCTCCCTCACAGCCCTCAGAAGGAACCAACCCTGCCAATACCTTGATCTTGGACTTCCAGCCTCCAGGACAGTGAGACGATAAATTTCTGTTGTTTAAGCCGCCCAATGCATGGTACTTTGTGAAGACAGCCCTTGCAAACTAATGCGATATCTATTGTGCTCTATTTTAAGTCAGAAAATGTGCCAGAAGAGCCTTTGGTCCACTTGTAGGGGGCCAAAGTGGTGCAGGGTCAAGAAGACTCCTTGCTTCACGGCAGAAAGTACAGCCCAGCTGGAAGCGTCACTGCAGGGCAAACGGTGTCGTCCCTGCTTGCCCAGCCTGTCCCTCCTCTCCCTCTCGCCACGCCCCATACGCACATCCCGTCCTCACGGAGGACTCGCCGCTGCATTGCCCCCTGGTCCCTCCCAGACCTTGATGTCCTCGGTGAGGGGACCGTCCTCCTCCTGCTCCCTTCAGAGCCCACCCTTCCCGTGTCCGTAGCAGAGTGGCCGTGCACTGCTGGCCGCCCCATCCTGCTGTTAGTTTTCCTAATGACGTCTGTGTCTTAACAGGCACCTTTAATACTTTTTGTCCAAACCAGTGATTTCTGGATCAATTACAAGCACTGTGACGGGGCAGGAGAGATCATATTTTTGCAGGCGGTTTATAGCCCTTGGTGCCCTAAACACCCCTCGAAACCCAAAGGCCAGCTGAAGCGAGGGACAAATGCAGCCTCGTTATCTGTGGTGTTGAAACGTGTTTGCTGGTCAAAGTCCTGTGGGCATGTCCCCAAGGCCACGTCCTCCCTCCTCCAGCACAGCTCAGTGTGGGCTCATGTAATGACAGTTTCCTTACACTTAGGATATGCTTTTTGCTGGAAAATTTGGCAGATGAAAAACAATTTAGAAATTGGCCTGCCCCTGAATAAAATAAGAAAGCAACTGTGATGAAACTATTTCTAGTGTATTCTTTTTATCCTATTGAGTTCAGCACCATTTTCTATCGAACTGCACCCCAAGGACTCCCAGATTGCGGAAGGATCTGTTTCCCACAGAGGACTGAATTGTAAGTCAGGGCCCAGGTTTGAATCAAGGCTCTGCAATAACTCACTGTGTGACACTGTGCAAAGGAACCTCTCTGATATTGCAAGCGCAATCGGTAATGCCCACCTCCTGGGGGGGGACGTGTAAGGATTATACGACATACGAGGTATAAAGGCACCAGTTTTCTTCCCCTTCTACCACAGCTGTGTGTAATGATACCCAATTTCCTTATTAATTCTTTTTTCCAGAAAGATCCCAGGGGAAAATTAAGAACTCTATGCATTAATTGTAATATGCTCACTTATTAGGAGTTTATTAAGTGATGGGGATATTAGATCTATTGTATCACTGGCTCCCAACAGAGTGAGGGAGGGGTGGCGGGAGTGGGGGCGGTGGCGGGGGTAATTTGGGTCATCTCAGCGACTGGAGGAGGGGTGAGACCGGAGGTCAGTGGGGGTGAGTCAGGCCGCCCAAAGCTGTTGACATGCTCTGAGCAGTCACCTGCAATGGAGAGTGGACCCACCCAAATGCCAGTAGTGCCTTTGTTGAGAAACACTAGCTCTATCTTACTTAGTTTAATCCGTATGAGAGCCTTAAGCCCTAGGGTTACCTTATCATTCCTGCCGCACACGTGGGACAGCTGACTCAGCGTCAGGACAACACCTGCGAGAGGCAGGAGTCAGGTTCAGGTCCCCAGAGCAGGGCTCCTAAGCACAGCGCTTTCCGCACAGCTGAGTTTCTGGTAAATTTGCTACAGCAACATTGTTATGTTGCTTTGGGTTGTATTGTTCTGTTTTGTCTTTTTTGTCTAACTGCCAGGAATACTTGGGGATCCCCTCTCAAAACTCCTGAAAGCCACATTTTCCATAAAAAGTGATTGAAAAACCTGAGGTTCCTCCTTCAGGATTCAGAGGCAGTATGTGGTTGTATTTTTTTCTTCTGGGGACCTACTTCTGTCATCCCTGCCACCATCCCAGCCAGAGAGGGGGAGAAAGAGGGGCGAGGGCTGGAGGGAGGGGGAGCCGCTGCCCCTGCCCTCCGTCTGGGCACGCACAGTACTCACGGAGCAGAGTCACCGAGCGGGGGCCCTGGGTCTTCAGCACCGCGTCCCTCCTACCCGCAGGGAAATGGTGTTTGGAGGTCACAGCAACCTGGTCAAGGTTTGTCAGGGCAATTCCTGGAACTGGTGAGAAGACCATGCGCAGGGAACAGGAAGGGATCTTTTTCTCAAAGCATGTGCCCCGGCAGCCTGTCCTGCAAACAGAGGAGTGTGTTGTGATTCGGGACCCGGCTGGGTTTGGGGACTTTCTGACGACGGTGATGGCAGCGGGGTGGTGGCAAAGTCGCCGCTGCTGATTGTGTGTGGAGCTTTGTGCCATCCCGGCGGTGTTCTTTGCTGATCACCCTCACGATAAGAATGCAAGAGGGGCACAGTTGTCCCTACCTCACAGGTGGGAAGCTGAGGCTCCGCAAGCTTCAGTAACTTGCTCACTGTGTGGAGGGCAGGACCCCACTCAGAAGATGGATCTGACACCCTAGCCCAAGCCTTCTCCACCACCTGAGCCGTTCCAGCGTTTTGTTGCCACTTCAAATAAATGTCTATATACAGAAAAAAAAAAAAATAGATTGGAAGGAAATACTGCAAGTAGAGCAAAATTTTCTGCCTGCCACTTTGAAAACCCTAGAAAGTGAAATCATTGACTCATGTTCGCTGCTGTCTCCAAAGTATCTAGAGCGAAGCCGGGAACGAAAACAAATATTTGTTTAGGAGAGAATCTTGATGATGGAATTGAGGTGACTTTTATGTTCTTCTTTGTAGATTTTTGTTTTCTCCGAGTTTCTTACAAAGAAGATGCATCTTGTTTATAATGAAAAAACAGTAAAGTTTATTGCTAAAAAGTAGAATTATTTAATCATACAAGTAAAGCTTCATCATGAAACAAGGGCTCGTTCAGGTTGACACAGTGGTTGCGACCAGTGGGGACTTTGTAAACATAAAGTCTCCTGGGGACTGAGCCGGATTCTCCCATGGGGTGGGGTTGGAGGTGCCTGGCAGTCTGTATTTGTCACTTCTGCTTTGAGTGGAACCTTCCTATAATGCTGTCATGATCATTCTTGATATTCTGTGACTGATGATTTTGCATCTTGAAATCCTGGGCCAAACTCATGGGCACAGACGATTGCATTCACGCCATCTCACAAACCCTGCAGCCGCGAGCCCCCAGCTCTGTGCTTCTCTTCCTGCCCAAGGCGGACGCCTCCACCTAACTACTTCCCACCACGGCAGCGCTGAGGCTCCGCCCGGCCTTCCCCTTTGCTCCTCCCACTCCTAGCTCCCCTTTGCTCCCCCCATCACCTCCATGTGGCCCTGTGTGGTGGGACGTGCCCCTCCTCTTGGGTCCTCCAAGTAATAAGCTCTTCCTTCAAGGGCAGGTGTCTCTGTGTCTGTCATCTCACCACACCTGACTAAAACGAATTTTAAAACAAAATGCAAAGCGCATTTTATCTCAAAAAACAGAGTCCGGGGCTCACCAAGCTGACAGACCATGTTCAATGGCCATTCTCTTACCTTCTTGTTAACACAAGCTGGAATGAGCACCAGGAGACACCTGAGGCTTGCGGCCCTTGCAAGGTGCCACCTGGGAGCAAGGTGGGGGTGCTGACAGCCCTCACCCACCCCAAACTATTGGGGCTCCCGATACTTCCTGGAAGAGCTAGCTGGGAACACCAAAGTGCTGGTAATCAGTTCTTCAGGCCTGCCATCTCCTCCTGCTGCTGTGGCATGTCCTGTCTGCTCTTGGGGACCTGCCCGCGCCTGGAGCCCTGTCTGGCCACTGTGCTCCTGGGCGAAGAGCAGGGTTGGTTTCTCCACTGCGGCCTTTACGGAGTGGCTGAGGGCAGAGCAGTGGGTATAAAACGGAGCTTGGGTCCGGGCGCAGTGGCTCACGCCTGTAATCCTAGCACTCTGCGAGGCCGAGGCCGGCAGATTGTTTGAGCTCAGGAGTTTGAGACCAGCCTGAGCAAGAGCGAGACCCCCGTCTCTACTAAAAAAAAAAAAAAAATAGAAAGAAATAATGTGGACAACTAAAAATATATAGAAAAAAAATTAGCCTGGCATGGTGGTGCATGCCTGTAGTCCCAGCTACTCGGGAGGCTGAGGCAATAGGATCGCTTGAGCCCAGGAGTTTGAGGTTGCTGTGAGCTAGGCTAACGCCAGGGCACTCACTCTAGCCAGGACAACAGAGTGATACTCTGTCTCAAAAAAAAACAAAAACAAAAATAACCGGAGCTCAGAACAGGCAGCGTCATGGGAAAGTCAGCTGCAGCCCCAGTAACCAGGCTCTTGTTCTCATTCTGCCCGGGGCCTGGGTTGGTTGTTTTTGCTCTTTTTGTCTCAGCTCTGCTGTCTGTAAACTGTGAGTGTGGGGGTGGGGGCTTGGGCTCCTTCAAGGCCTTTGCCAGTGTGAGGTCGGGGGGCGCGGTGCAGGGGTCTTTGGATCCGATGGAGGCTCAGGCTTCCCTGGGGGCTGCAGGGGACGTTCTCAGTAAGGAGGCTGAGGAGGAAGGAGCTGGCACAGCCCATCCGGCAGCGAGGAGGGAGGAGGGTGGGGACGGCGCAAAGGCCATGAGCTGCTTTTCCTTGGTGCTGCCGTGGGCTGTTGCACCGCGTCCCGCTCTCAGCACTCAGCGTAAGGGAGCCAGACTGTTGTCACTACAGCCAGCAGGGAGGAGGCTGAGCACCCAGGGGGCTGCATGCGTGTGTGTGTGTGTGTGCGCGCGCGTGTGTGTGTACACGCATGCATGACAACGTCAGAGTCAGGAAGGCAGCCAGCCCCGCTGAGATGGGAAACTGTGCCACGGCACCCAGGGAGACCATCGCAGCCCATCCATTAGTCGTCCATTGGTTTTCTGGTGCTCCCCAGCAAACTCGGACCGCCCTCCTTGGCCAAGAACGCCCCACACCGCCTGACCTCCCTGTGCCTGTGTCCCTGTTTCCACCTCTCTTCTTCCATCTGTGACACACGATGCTCCAGCCACAAGGGCCTCCTTTCTGTCCCTCCAGCACACCTGCTCGTGCCTGACTCACGGCCTCCACAGCCACAAAAGCCTCCCTTTCCCTCCTCCTTTCTCTCTCAACCGTCCCATTCGGTGCTCCCCTGGCACTTATTCCAATCTGTTACAACCATGTGGATTTGAAGGGTTGGTTTTATTGTTGTTGTTGAGTGGTCTGTGTCCCCAATTAGCCCCAACAGGCCAGAGATCATGTCCATTTAATTCACTCCCAGCATGTATTAGGTGCTCAGTAAGTTTCCATTGAATGGATTCATGCAGCCACTGAAATGTCACGGGGTGATAGCCCGGCCACTTTGACTTTGCCAATAAATCATTTTCAGATTAAGACCCTGCAGGTATGTGGGAGCCCTGTTGCTAGCTGAATTCACATTGTAGTTTTATTGAATTTAGTACTGTAATTTTGCAAGAAAGGTGCCTGACCTATATGTTAACAGTCCCAGGAGTTTCAAGGAATGGCAACACACCAGCCCAGCAATATTCCATGAAGCCAGAGACCTGGGAGAATCTGAGGAAAGGGCACCGACTGGGGTTAATGGGCCTTGGCTCGTGACTGAGGTCTCTGCTGATGGTTCCGTATTGAGACTTGCAGCTCTGCTGGAGTCAGGCGGACCCTCAGAATGAGAGGAGGCACGTGGTGTGCTATTTCCTGTGCATTATCAATGTGTGGTCAGTCAACAGGCCATTTGCCACCTAGGACTTAGTGGGGTCTTCGACTTTCCCTAGAAAGAGAATACTCTCTGTGGCTTCATTCATAATCACCACCAGGAAGGCCCTGTCGAAGAAGACAGTGGGGTGAGAGGGGCCATCCTTCGACCGGACTACGAGCTTGGTGGCGGTAGCTGCTACGGCCTCGGTACCCTCCTCGCTGACATCCAGCACAGCCTTGTGGGTGGCCTGCCAAGGGAAAAACAAATATCAGTGGGTCCCAGGGAGACACCTCTACTTAACCGAGCTTTGGAGGTTTTGCCTGGGCATGGGGACGCCTGCCTTGAGAGGCTTCAAATGTCTGGCATTAGCTTTGCTCAATAAATTGCAACTGGTATTGGCTACTGGTGCATTGACCTCTATGCATGAAGTTGAATGGCTACAAATACAGATCAGGAAAATCTAGGTTTGAGGCTCAATTCTGCCACTCATTGTTGCAGAAGTTATTTAGAAGCGAGTACTTTCGTTTCCAAATCTATAAAAGGAGCTAATAATTGCATGTATCCTGCAAGGTTGTTGGGTAAATTAAAGATCATACAAAGCAAGTGCTCACGTATCTGCTAGCAATAGCAATTGCTACAATTCTTGCACGGCACACATGGCTTTGGTATTGCTAAAGGTCGGATCCCTTCTTTGTCTTCCAGAGAAGAGATTCTTAACCTGGGGTTTCCGCACTCCTAAGCTCCAGGGAGGCTGTAAGCGCCCTGTGATTATAGGCATGGTTTTTCATAGGTGCACAGAAGCATTTTCCTTGAGAAAAGGTCTATTATGCTCATCATATTCCAGTGGGACCTCCCTGCATTCCCTGAAAACCAATGGCAAGATCCCCTTCTGCTATCCCGGGACCGCTTCTGACCATTATAATCCATCGTCAAAACAAAACTTTAGGTCAGGGATCAGAAACCCATATGTAGGCAGGGGTTGGGCAGGTAACCCCAGTGAGCTGAGGGCCCTGCTATAAGAGCATGGTGCCCTGGTAACCTGGAGGGTACAGTCTGGGCGTTCAGGCTCAGCCCCAGCTATCGCTGCTGTGGAGGGGTTTGGGTTCATTGTTGCCCATGTGGGGATTTATTTCAAGAGGATCAGAAATCTAGACTTTTGGATCCAATATACTAAGTTTGAAAAGTCATCTCCCTCTCTCTCTCTCTCTCTCTCTCGGATGGCCGTGAAGCCACAGGCCTGGAAGCCACAATACTCAGCCCTCTGGCCACAGAGAAATCACTTCACCTCTCAGGCCTGGTTCCTTATCAGAGAAACGAGAGTGGTCCATTCACCAATCTCTGTAGACACTTACAGCTCAGACTTCCTTGCAAATATTCTCCTCAATCAACTCACTTTAGAAACCTGCAGGGAGTCTCTCTTTGCAATTCCAGAAAAATCAGCACTTTTGTCAAAGGCATTGCGGATGCCCATCTTCGGGAGGATGGTTTCTAGATCATAGGTGGCAGAAATGGAAAATTTGGGGATGAACACCTCTATCCACCTGTGGAGAAGGGAAAAGGAAGAGGTAAGGTCAAAAGCCCACGGTGTCTCCATCTCTGCTTCTAGATGGCGTGTTAGGAGACCTTGTTCTTCCGCCAGGTATTTGTTGGTTGCTGCTAAAAAAGTCAAGACGTCCTCGCCAAACAACCCAGGTTGCCCTGGCAGTAGGCCTCCCAGCTCAGCAGGTCTAGCACCGAATATGTGCAAGAAGGCAACAGGCGCCCCCATCCCCGATGAAGTAGTGTGCAGAGGTGAGAGGGTGGCCCAGAGGAGAAAACAATGGGAAACGTCAAACAGCGATGGTGCTGCCCTGCCCGCCATGGCTCTCCACCAGCCCTTCTGGACACCAACCCTGCTCACTCCCACACAGCAGAGGCCAGTAGAACTTTCTGTGATGTTGGGAAGATTCTATATTTGCACTTTCCAATATGGTAGCCACTGGCCACGTGTGGCTCTTGAGCAATGTGAAATGTGGCAGGTGCAAACAAGGAGCTAAATTTTTAATGTCACCAAATTCTAGTTAATTAAAATGTAAATAATCACACGTGGCTAGTGGCTCCTATCATTGGACAGCTCAATCCTAGAGTTTGGCATAATGTTTTCTTCCTCTGCTACGGTTTCCCTGAAAAGAAAGTGAAGATCCGGCATTTGTTGAACACTTACTACATGGCAGACATTGTCCCAGGCACATTCAGTAATGTTCCCCTGTGGTAAAGATGGTAAAGCTTAGTTTTAGTGCTTTGCCTGAGGTCATGTATTTAGTGACTCACGGAAAGGAAAGCAGGAAGATGTTAGATGGACACTTTTTGGCCCTCATCTGACTGGTATCTTGTGACACCTGACACCGTGGACAGCTCTCTCCTCCCTGTCACTGTCCCCTGTGCTTGCCTTGGTGTCTCCATCCCCCTCTGTTCCATCTGCTGCCCTGTCCCTCCCTCCCCAGCCTTCCTGCCACCTCCTCATCCTCTACCCCATCCTCGTGCAGTCTGAGAAGAGAAGAAACCTATGAAACATCCTGCAGCATCTCTTGATCCTCCACTCTGCACCTTTGCTGGTGCTGCTTCCTCTCCCAAAGCTGCTCTTCCCAAGCCTCTGGGTGTTCATGTACTAGCCATACTAGTGGCTAAACACCACCACCTCCGTAAAGCTGTCCCCAAGTCCTGGCTGAAAGTGATCTGTCTCTTCCCAGAAGCTACTCTGCACTTTGCCCCCCTACAACCCCCGGGGACACTGACCATGGTCTTTCTTGAATGATACTCATCCTCCATCCTGTCTTTTCTCTCCTCCTGGACTGAGCACCCAGAAATATTGCTGATGATGCCAAGAAAATATTGCTAAGAGACTGAACATCCAACTTTGAAATTCCTTTTAATTTTACAGTTAATCCTCTTTATGGTCTCCATATTCTTTCGATACTCTCCATGATAATTACAGAACCAATAATAATGATACTATTAGCTAACGCTTACTGAGCACTTACTGTCTCCCAGGGCACTTTGTAAATTGTGACTTATTTTATCTTTTCGACAACCTATGGATTTGGTCATTTTACTATCCTAATTTTATAGGTGAGCATCAATGATTTTTTAATTTGTTTGCTTTTACAGGGTCATTCCATGAAATTCAATATCAGACTGGCTTCTAGAGCAAGCTCTGGTCGTGCATAATAGCCACCATGACAATATAGCTCTGCAGTGATGTAATAGCTACATGACCTTGGGCTAGCCTCTTGGAGCCTCTACTTCCTTATCTGTGAAATGGGTAGTAATAAGACTTCTCATCCATCAGGTGATAGTGAAGTTCAGGTAAACACATGTATATAGAGGACCAGGTTCGCTATGCTGCATGCAGTTGGTGCTCAATTTGCAGGAGTGATTATTCAGCAGCTGTTAGCATAGTCATTCCCCCGATCCTTGGATGTACAACTTCCCCTGCCTAAGGTCTCGACAAATTAACACAGATGCCCACCTCTTCTGCAGTGAGTGGCTCCACTTTCTCAGCGTCCTAGCTGACAAGGCCTGTTCCAGCTGCTTCATCTTGCCCTTGCCAGGGAGGATAAAGAAGGCCATGGTATCTCCCTTGTAGTTCATCTGCAGCACAAAACAGTTCAGCTCTGGATCCAT
>RJWJ010038597.1:0-14925 GCA_004363605.1 Indri indri
CCATGACACTAGTAGTGAACAAATGGATTCACAGAATCGCTTTTTATTGAGTAATATTTCAGTTTTTGTCCATCGTAAGCAACGGACAGCAGTTCCAAGAGTGCCAAAGGTATTTATGACACTGGTTTGTTGTGAAGCTGTTTTGACTGCATTACTGTTTTACTTACTGACCTGTAGCAGAGATTGCTAGTTGTCCCCAAACATATTAGTCAAGATAGGCTGGGTTATGTTGCAGTAACAAGTTAACTTTAAATCAGTTTCAATGGTTCAACACATTTCTTGTTGCGTGTAGATGGGCAGAGGCTCGATTCCACACAGTCTCTCAGGGACTTAGGTCAAGGGAGGCTCCAGAGTCTTGTAGTTGCATCATCTGGAACCTGTGGTGTTCTTGGTTGCTGTGGCAGGGAAAAGCTACTGGAGACTGTAGTTTTTCCCGTCATTTCCCCTCATAGCCAACTGGCTAGAACTAGTCATGTGGCCTCACTAGTTCAGTCTTCTGGTGCCCAGAAGGAGAGGAGAACCAGATCTTGGTAAACACACAAGTATCTATCATACCCTGTATCTATTCTTCCCTTCTTCAATAGCAATGGAACCCTTGGCTGTTAGCTGGGCACATGACTTCCCCTCACCTCAAAAAATTACATTTCTAACTCTAAGTGTCTCAGCTGTGACCACAGGATGTTAGTTAAGGTGAGGTCACGACTTGCTGGAAGTGTCCTTAAGGAGAGAAGTGTACCCTTTTTCTCTTTCTCCATCCTTCCTGCTGGCTAGTATGCAGACATATGGCTGGGCTCCAGCAGCTCCCCTGGATTTGAAAGTGACCTTGGGAATGGAAGCCAAGCATGAACAGCTACGTGGAAGGAACTTTGGTTCCTGACCTCTTGGGCAGCAACACCAACTCTGAACTCTCTCCAGACTTCCTACATGTAAGAGAGAAATAAATTTCCTATCTTGTTTAAGCCACAATTATTCTTTTTCTATTACTTACAGCTGAATTTAATCCTTACTCATACGGGGCCCCAATGCAAAGTCTGTTATGACTTCTGTTTCCAGTTAGTAATATCCCTCTTGTCCTTCCATGTTCAGAAACAACCAATAGACATAGAAGTCTGAGACAGAGGTCAAAATCTCCCTGCTATTTCTAATAAAGCTGAGTGGAGACGTGGCCTTAGATCGGTAGACAAAAGGGCTTGTTAACACTTCACTCCTGAATTGGATAGATTACCTACCACTGTAACTGACATAACTTTGGTTTTGCAAGCTCAACACTATTGACACTTTGGACTGGATAACCGTTGTGTGGGTTCGTCTTGTGATCATGTTTAGCGGCATCTCTGTCCTCCATCCCTAGATGCTGGTAGCGCTCCAGTCACAACGAGCAAAATTGTCTCCAGACATTGCCAAATGTCCCCTGGAGAACAAAATATCCCCCAGTTGAGAACAATGGGCATAACTCAGCAACCGCAGAGCCCCCTCTTGGGAGTGTATTTCCATAGCAGGAAATTCCCAAAGACGGGAAACCCAGAAGGGACTGAGCCTTTAGTGTCCAGTTCCTTTTTCCAAACGCAGAGACGCCACCCCCTTTTCTTTTCAAGAGGTGAATGAGGGAGAGGGAGAGGCCGAGAGCAATACTCTCACCAATGTTTACCACAGTTCTTGTGAAAACGCTCCTCTTTTGTTACAGTAAGTCACTTTTCCCTGCAGCCTATAATTTCACAAACATTAGCTAAAAATGTGAATGACTGGTTGGGTCCAACTACTTCCACTGGAAGTGAAGAATGGGCACTAGAAAGCTTCAATGAGCAAGATTTGAGCCACTGGGGTCAAGCTACATTTTCTTTTTTTACAGTAGCTGGCCACTGCGTTAAGTCCATTTGTTTATCCTCAGAGTCGCCGTGGGTGTTTGGAGAAAGAGGATATGTTTGTGTGTGTGTGTGTGTGTGTGTGTGTGTGTGCGTGTGTGTGTGCGTGCGCGCGCGCACCTCCTGAGACCAAGACCTACGAACCCTTCAGCTCTCTCAAGAGGAGGATTGCCCCATAATTACCAGCCCTTGGGTGTATTATAAGCTCGTACAACATTTCTCAAACTTTCTGGTCTCAGGATCTCTTTGAACTCTAAAAAATTGCAGACCCCAAAAAGCTTTTGTTCACATGTATTCCATCAACTGATATTTAAAGTACTACAAATGAAAACAAAATTATATTTATTAATTCATTGAAAAATAATAAACACATTACATGTTAAATAATATATTTAGATGAAAAATAACTACATTTTCTAAGACAAAAACAATTAGCAAGGAAGGGCATTATTTTGCATTTTCACAAATGTCTTTAATGTCCGGTGGAATACAAGACACATGAATTTTCGTTATCTGCTTCTGCATTCTTTCTGTTGTGATATCTTCTTTTTGTTTAAATATGTAAAAATCCAGCCTCGGTCGGCACATAGCAGGTTTTAGTAGCCTTTCCATATCCTGGAGGACATCCCTCCCTGATACTACATCAATACTTGACAAGTGGTAGTTTCTTTAAGGTTAGCCGCAGCCCTGTGCCCCCGGGGATCTCGCCTTGGAGACCTCTGGTCTGGGGCCTCTCCTCTGACCACGAGGACCCCATCGCCCAGGCCACACTCACTTTTCCTCACTTCTCCCAGTGCCACTTCTTCACATCTTGTCCCCCTTTTCTCTTTCCCTCTCCTGTCACCCTGTTTTTTGCTTTCTCTACCTTCTCAGTAGATGTCCTCTTGCTGCGGAGCCCCCACCTCATGTCCCCCAAAGGACAGGCTGAACGCCCCAAACATTGTCCCTTTCCCACTCAACTACAGCAGCAGTGGGGCCTAAGGCCAACAAGGTGCCAGGTCTGTCTTCAGTGGTCAGAGAAGCTACAAGAGCAGAAGATAAAGCCAGAAGGCACTGCCTTCATCTCAGCTGACACCTGGCAGGGCAGGGCAGGGCCGCGGGAGGGTGGGCTAAGCCAATCGTTAATGGAATTCAAGAGCCAATTCTGAAACAACGTGGTACAATGAATTGCTTTTATTTTGATTTTCATTTTTAATTGTTAAATAATCAAATGGCAGATTCCTGAGATTTTGAGACACAATTTAACACTCATATATGAAAGAGAAAGCCCCTCAAGGCTTCCTTGGCACTGTCATTCACTTGTTAACCTTGGACATCCAACTCCACGCCAGTGTCCCTGGGGCCAAAATGGGTCAAAAGGGAGGGATGAAAAGGGTCATAACTCTCTCAAGTTAAAGGCTCCCTCTGGACAACAGCACAGAAGTGTTCATCTTTTGCTGAGGTGACAATTAGATGTGCTGTAACTTTTCACAAAATGCAAAATTAACAGAATGATATTTTTTCAGTGCAACTTCAGTCTGTTGTTTTGTGTTTTTGAAAAGTCAGGGGTTTTTTTGTTTTTATATTCCTGGGAGTTGGCTTGAATGTAGTCAGGTCACTTATCACCAGCAAAGACTTACTGAGCACTACACGAATATGGGAAATACATACATGTTAGATATGGTCCCTACACTTCGACGGCAGGTAATGCCAGTTGGGAAAACTCAGCAACTGAAGAGGATAAATGATGGCTACCAAGTGCCGTGCACAGGTTGTATGCGGGATGGGAGTCAGGTGGAGGGAAGGCGTGAGCCAGGTGCAGAATCTGAAACAGAGAGGAGGAAGATAATTCCAGGAAGGATAAGAGCAAAGGCTGAAAGTTGGGAAAGTGCAATATGGATTTCAGGCACAGTGAGGAGACCAGTCTGGTTTGGGTTGAAGACCTGCAAGGCAAGTAACAAGACCAGGCCGAGAGCGAGGCTGAGGCTGGACCCCGCCTGCAGGACACGTGGGCCCACTCACGGTTTCTGAAGGAAAGCAGAAGATGTGACCGTCAGCAGTAGTGTAGGTATGGAGAGAGGACGCGCTCAGAAATGAGCACATGGGACGCTTCGTCTGGCGCTTTTAAAAAGAAGAGACCAAACACCGGAAGATGGATTGACTCGAGAGAGACTTCATTTATATAACACATCTACAATTTACAAAGGATTCTGCTTACATGATCTTGTTTTATCCTCAGAACAATTTGTAAAGTAGAATATTGTCACATTTCACAAGGAACTGCTGCTCAGAAATGACGCTATCGCCTCTGGCAAAGCCTTTTTGTTGGTTTTTGGGACACTCCCTTCTCTAGTTTTTTTTTTCCCTTATTCCTTTTCAGGAAAGGCTTTTTCTTCTGTATGTCCCCTTAAATATAGATTAAACGTAGATGCTCCTGGGCCTCTCTTCTCCTGCTACACTCATTAGATAACCTCACCTATTCTCAGGGTTTAAAGCATCACATACAAACTGACAACTGCCAAATCTGCTACAGAGTTCAGATCTTTCTTCTGAACACCCGACCTACATATACACAGTTACCCATCTAAATTTCTTCTACCAACCATGTCCAAAAGGTAACTGATTTTCACCTACACTTGCTGTCTCTCCTGCATTCCCTATTCTGTCACACCATTACCACTGACCAGGCGATGATGACCAACAGTGCCCCCTGTGGCTTTTCTTTGGCTAACTTCAAATAACTTTTTATATAAAACAGAGGGAGTAAGGGAAAGCCTTGAGGCTAACCACTCAGAGAGGAGCACTGTCAGCAGTCCCCAGGCAAAGAGAAATAAGCCAGCAGGGACTGCGGCGGGAGGAGCAGGCGCTCCACAGAAGGAAGGGACTGGTGACAGCCACTGGAGCTCAGAGGTATGTGCATGCTGAACACTCAGCAGTGTTTTTAATACTTTGATTTCAGATTCCTAGTTTAAATCCTTCTATACATGATCTGAATTTTAAGTTGCTTCAAATCTTTTTTTAAAAGCAAAGAGGTTTAAAATATGAATTCAAGTGGTACAAGAATCTTGTATGATAGACAAGGCAGGTATTATTAGTCTAATTTTACAATTCACTCACCCACTCACTGATTTGTTTAAACATTTATTAAGCACTTTTTCTGGGCCAGGCACGGTGCAAGGTGCTGGGATATAACAATGATTACGACAAGGTCCCTCAAGGAGCTCACAGTCTAATGGTAAACTACAGAGTAAACTGAGGCACAGAGTGGTAAACGACTTACCCAATGAGGTAGAAATAGCTAGGTATGTGGAAATGTGGGACTAGAGCTGGAGAGAGGGCAGGGTACAACTTGTGGTACGTAAAACCCCTCTGATTGAACAGCAAGGCTGCGTACAGAAACATTACAAAAATCTTCTTGCAAAAACCTTAAAATAGTTCCCAATTTTCACCATGATTGAACTCATGTCTCACAACGAAAACATTATTATCTGATGGCATTTCTAGACTTGCCCCCGGAGCCTTGGGGCATGCCACCAATATGCTGGGACATACAACTCCGTAGACAGCTTGAAATCGAGATGCATCCAATACCGATTTCGGCATTGGGAACCATATTAAAATACTTTAATTAACTCCATGAACGTAAATGTATAGCACATTTATGATACTTCTACACGTAGAAGTTTGGAAAAACTCTCCTCTAACCCTCATCCAGAGGATTCTAATAAGTTATAGATACCAAGGAAATTAGAGAATTTGTTACTTTCCATATATACATTTTTTTGGCTGTACAAGGGTGAAAAATGTCACTTAGACATATTTCATAAGTACTCTAAACATTATACAGATATATACACAAAGACATCACATTTAGACTCGTGTGTACACCTACCCAATGTACAACAGCTAACTGCAAACATGACCAGTGTAAGGCAATTTCTTTTGTGATATACAATACAATCCTTGAAGGAAAGGGTAGCATCCACAAAGAACATCCATCTCAGGCCTGACCATCTGTTTTCATAACACTCTTTGTGATGAAGTTATTTCAGGTGTCAAGATGTCTATTTCGCTGACAAAAAGCAGTGAGTAATTATAAAAAGTTGTTTTCAAATGTGGAAACCATAATTATCTAAGTAGTGAACTACTCAAAGATACTACTGGCATTAATGCTGCTGCTAACGAGGAGAGCACTGCAGGGATGAGTTATTGCTCTGAGAATCAGACTGATGCATCATCCATCCTCCCATGTAGGATGTTCCCCAAAACACTCAATACATGAATTCTTAAATGCTATCAGTTGCTCACTTCAAGCAATTCTTCACTTTGCTGAGGATTTTCTTCTGAAAAAGAACACGAGAGAAATTCTCCTAAGTGAAGGACTGAAAAGCAGACGGGTAACAGAACATACAATCCAACTACTTAAAAAAAAAAGTGAAGATCCTTCGTCAAGTTCATGTTAATAGCATAAGGCTAATTTTTTCAGTCTCACAAGAATAAACAGGAACTCAAACTTGTACCTAAAAGCCCCTGTTAGAGAATGTAGAAACCTGTCCCTTATTAGGGCTTTACTGGGTTCCTTTGGAGATGTCATGATTCCCTGATTATTCATTATCCTTGTGTTGCTATCTGTGCATTTGAAGAGACAGCCTCCACTTCTGGCCTTTACAAGTGTCGTTGGCAGGGATAGACCTTCCCTATTCAGACTAGCCTGGGATTTTGGAAGGACCAGCTGGTGACCACCCTAGGCAGGCAGACCTTTCTGTGAGCTCTCTAGTCGGCTGGGCCACTGCCTTTGCTCTGATGTCAGTGGGGCTGTTGGCTGGGTTCCACTGCCTTGTGAGATCACTGCCTGGGCTTCACCGTCCAGTGAGACTACTGCCTGGGCTCCGCTGTCTGGTGGGGTTGCTGGCTGGGTACCACAATGGCTTCTGCTCAGGCCATTCACAGGATGTATTCCCCGGCCACACAATTCCACTATTTGGGATCTGCAGCTGGACAAGGCTGCAGGCTGGCCTCCAAGGTTAGATGGAGCCACTGCTCTGGCCAGGCGGGACCAGAGGCTACGTGCCTTAGAAATGCAAAACTGAGGATTCCTCTTAGTCCTGCAGGGTGGACTCTTGGCCCAGTGGCTGTTTGACTCCTGGATCAAGTAGGTCTAGCGCCTTCCCTCCTCCAAGATGTGCGGTGGTGGGAGTCTCCCGACGGGCAAGGTCACTGGCAGGCTTTTGGGGCTTTTGGTGAGTGGAGCTGCTGCTTGACCGAAAGCCTCGCTATTCAGAGCCCGCCACAGTGGTACCACCATGGGACCAGACAGAACTCTAAGTTCAACTATAAAGTCTGTAGAAATATCTAAACTCCAGTAAGAATCACCTTGTAATTCTTGTTTTTTTCCTCATGTTTTTGTGGGTAAGAAGAGTAAAAATATCTTAAGGCCATAATATACATCCATAAAATTATATATACTTAAAATATCATTAGAATCTTAAATTTCCTAATCACAAAGTTGGTATGTTTACCTTCCTCAGGGCGTTCTGGATGTCTGCTCTCAGATGAAGATGAAGAGGTGACACCTTCAGACCTTTTGTGACCTGTGTGACCCTGCTCCACTTCACACAGGTAGACATCGATAGGTCCTTTGGTGCTCCTTATGTGCACTGTGATGGAATCCTAGCAAAGACACATGAGCCATCAGGATGAAGAATTCATCAAGCATACTCTTCACTCGTTAGAACTGCAAAAATTTCAAAAAACCTTTCTGAAAATTAAATTCTGGTAGTTTCCTTTCTATCATACATTTGAGAAAATCATCTTCTTAGCTGTAGTCACATTAAACCACTGCACAATTCACACAGTTAACACAGTTGCACGATCCTGCAGTAACGGGGTCACGGCCATCAAGTGGATACCTCCACACTCAAGGGCCTGGTTTCCCTGCTCAAGAAGTCGACCCCTTGAAGGAGGCCATACTTGAGAGTCCAAAATCAGTGTTTTGATAACAAAGAACTCTAGACTACCCTATAGTTGCATAGGATAAGGGTGTGTTTGGATTTCCAGACCAACGAAGAGGTTCGCGATAACTGGAAGGGCCATTCGTTTGTCCAGTTGAAAGAACTAAGAGGAAAAGATCAAGTCAAAATACGCCTTATGTAATTTAAAACACTAAAAAAAAATGAGAATCATAACAAAGGACTATTATTAACTCCTTAGGATTTTCACATCCTTTGGCTTAGATTTATTTAATCAGGATTTAATTAAAATACTTTTTCCAAAAGATATCAGGAAATTGAGTGCTTATACTGAGAATTAAGCTAAATTCTTAAGAAATAGTTACAGTATGATTCCTTTGTTTTGTTAACAGGGAGCTGGTTCAACCGTATGTATCATGAACTCTGCTCTCTCCCCTTTTACACGGTCAGGCCTGGGCTGGGCACCGCAGACACCACCGCTGCCTCCTGCTCCACATCCCACTGTGCTCTTATAACAGAGTGAGTTCAGTGGGATGCAGCATCTCAGAGGGTCTCGGAACCTCATTCGTCATCCTTGCTATGGCTTCCTGGGTCCACACACGTGGGCTAGAGAACATCTGTGCTCAGCTTCTAGAGTGTCAGGTCAGGTCTGTTTGAACAGTAAACCTTGTGCAATTTAATAGATATTTGCAAACAATAAAAGAAACCAGTATGATGCTCTGAACTGGCAGCCAGCTGAGGACTTCACATTCCACTAACTCAGGGATTGGCAAACATCTTCTGTAAAGGGTAGGACAGTAAATATTTTTGGCTTTGCAGGCCATACCATCCCTGTCACAACCTCTTAAACTCTGCTAATGTAGTGTGAGAGCAGCCAGAGACAGTATTTAAACAAATGGGCATGTGGTTGTGTCCCAGTAAAATTATTTACAAAAATAAGGAGCAGGGCGGATTTGACCTAAAGGCCAGTTTGCCAACTGTCACACCAGGTCCACAGCTGTCTCCCCAGATCTTTGTGGAGTCAGACTCTACTGAAGCCAGCATGCACACATATCTATTGCTGAGAATGGCTTGTGCACGGACTTTAAATGGGACACTAAGAGAAGCCTTGAGTATGATTAAAGGCTCAGCAAGATTTAACAATTACAGTCTGATGCAGCTGATAGCACAGGGAAAAAACCAAAAACCCATCAGTTGCTGCAGAATGGATTATCATGCCCCATAGTAAGCATGTGTTGAAGGACTAGCAGCTACTTATTTAAAAATAAAATCTGGGAAACAACTCATATTAAATAAAAATGTTACCTGGATACTTGGAAGGCACCTAAATCCAAATAAAACAACTAGGAAACATCACCAAGAGGTCACAATTTGAGTGTGACAGAGACGAAAGCTGTTCCTAACTGATACACTGTCAAGTGACATGGGGCCTCACTCGGACAAGGGTCTGCAAGGTGGACGGTGGGAACGCTCTTCACTCGGAGGGGGGCAAACCCCTAGAGCGATGAAGAGGACCTCACTATGAGCACTGACGGGTCTACCATGCTGTCAGACTCGATGATTTGTCCCAAGAATGGCCACATTCCTTGGTTCTGACTCCATCCTTATTAAGCAACCTTCTGATGACAATTATCTTTGAATACAAACTTTCCTGCAAGAGGAAAGAATGTGCTAAGCAGCTAGCAGCTGTTAAGAATATTTACACAGAAATTTTACTTTTCATGTTAAATTCATAACATAGTGTTCTAGTTTATTCATTAGTCTTTCATGAATTTGTTAGTAAGTTAATTCCCCAGAGCCTTGGCTGAGATCAGATCTTACTTTTCAAAACAGGCTAATTCTTGGTGATTCCTCTAAGAAGCATTACAGTATGTTGGTTAAAAACAAACTCTGAGTACAAACTACCTGGGTTTGAATTCTGGTTCCCTCACTTACTGTGTGATCTTGAGAAAGTTAATTCATCTTTCTGTGCTCTGGGTTCCTCATCTTTAAGATGATGATAATGACGTCTACTTGATTTGCTGTGTCACTCGAAACATGTTAAAATGTGCAAAGTGCCTTGAATAGTATCAGATACACAGCTAACATGTACATAACGGCTATTTCGTTACTGTGACTGTGATGAGCACAGCCTCAGCAGTTGGCCCACCTCCCTCTTCAAATCTGTTTTAAATTGCAGGACTACCTACCTCTCTGGGAGCGGGAACATCCAGTCTGGTTTCTTCTGGAGCTTTAACTGCAATAACAATCTGTTCATGGAAGGCTTGAATGCTATGAATATCTTGATATGTTACATATGCTAGTGTAAAAATCAGTCAAGGATCTCTAAGCAGAGTGCTATTAGGGAGAAAATTTATCTCTTATAACTCATTAATGAAAGTGTAATGTTAGAATTTTTTTTTTTTTTTTTTGAGACAGAGTCTCACTCTCTTGCCTGGGGCGAGTGCCGTGGCGTCAGCCTAGCTCACAGCAACCTCAAACTCCTGGGCTCGAGCAATCCTACTGTCTCAGCCTCCTGAGTAGCTGGGACTACAGGCATGTGCCACCATGCCCGGCTAATTTTTTCTATATATATATTTTTTTAGCTGTTCAATTAATTTCTTTCTATTTTTGGTAGAGACGGGGTCTCGGCTCTTGCTCAGGCTGTAGAATATCTTTAGTTTTTATGGGATACAAATTCACAAAGAAAGCAGTAAAAATACATTTCACTGGTAAGTTGTATCATTTCATATAAAATTTTTAAGATTTTATAAAATATTTTACAATATTTATAACTCACCTTAAATAATTCTTTTTAAAAAAATATAAATAGATTTAGGGGGGTATAAGTGTTTGTTTTTGTTTTTTAACATGGCTGAACTGCACAGTGGAAAAGTCTAGGCTTTTAACATACCCATCACCTGAATAGCATACACTATACTCAAGGTAATTTTTCATCCCGCCACCCCCCTCCCAAGCTCCCCATTCTGAGTCTCCAATGTCCATAAGTCGCTCTCTATGACCACGCATATCCGCTGCTTAGCTCCCACTTGTAAGTGAGAACATGTGGTATTTGGTTCCTTGTTTCTGGGTTACTTCACTTAGAATAATGGCCAAGAATTTCTTTAAACTGTACTATTGGGATTATTATGGCAATTTCTGGAGAAAAATATTAATAAAGTCCAAGTCCCTAACACAAACAAGACTCATGAAGGAATTCAAATTCCTATCCTATTCCCTATTCATTGCTAAATCATACTATAACTTTGGGAAAAAATATTCAGTGTTTTGATAAGAATCCTCTAAATTGAAAGATGGCAAAAAAAAAAAATCTATAAAAAGTAGGAACTTAAGAGAATAAGTTTCTCAGGACTATTATGTATGACAGATTTCCCTCATCCAAAATTATTTTCCATCTTACTACCTGAATCTTTATTGTGTTGCCTCAAATTTGACCAATTAAGCGATGTATTGGGTTTCTCCAGCATTCTCTTTTACTAAACAGAGTTTTTGATTGGCTGCAGTACTGTGTTTATTTGTTGTTTTCTTAACAACTATATTGTGGAAATAGGAGTTTTGACTGCTGTAGAGAGTTTAAGTAAATTTGAGGTATGGAATAGCTCAGAATCAGTGACCCCCTCACAAAGAGTGCTGTAGGGAAGGTCAGTAACAAAGACAAGTCCTCTCTCAGGTCCCAGAGACATTAAGCCTCAGAGCAGTACTGACTTTCAGCAACACTGGGCTTTTGTGGACTCAAATGGCAGTTTAAGTACCACTTTACTCTGTTTCAGAAATAAACCTCAGTTCACAAATTAGGGAAAACATGAATTTCACAAAAGCCAACAAATATTTTACTATCTTTATAGTATTCAGACTACAAGAATAAAAACAAACATTCTACTACTTCAATCTTAAATGGCAGCATCAACCTTGGTTCATTACTGTGCTGCTGAGGTCGCCATGCAGAATTTAATACTGCACAAAGAAGCTAAAGTCAATGATGTACTATTTGTGTGTTTGAGACTATACTACCAAGTTTTACTTTATCTTTTAAAGATCTATTTTATATCTTAAATACATAAATCAAATCCCCAAGCTGACCCTACTAAAGTAATTTGCTTTGGACACAGAAATTTTAAAAAGGCATAGACTTAAAGGATATCTTTCATTTTCTTTGTCATCTGTTAACTCAAACAGCTGCTGAGCACAATCCTTAATTAGCTCATCTAATGCATCTTCCATTGCTGATAAGTCAGAAAGTTCCTCCTGTAGCTTCTTTTGTTGGGGTACTGCTCCAAAATTGCTAAGATCAGATCCTCTTTAAAAGACAAAAAAAAAAAAAAAAAAATCACCATCAATAACATGCAGGAGATTATAGAGTAATTGCAAGTTAGGTCATCAGAACTTCAAATGTTTACATTTGGTGTTTTCCCAAATGACAGACAAAAACTAGGGACTTTGACTTAACTTCTGCTCTCTCTTTATTCTATTCCTCCTGTACATAAATTATTTTTTGTTCCCATTTATAGTTTCTAATCTTACAAGGGATTTTTTTCAAAAAATGTATTACAACCGTATGGAAATGAATAATCACAGACACAGTCCAATGAAGTAAAAAGAGCACTGATCTAAGAGTCAATAATACCCAGCCCTAGTATTACAGGACAACTTTTGACAAGTCATGATCTTTTAGTACCTTAGTTTCTACACGTGAAAAATAAGAAGTGTTGGCGAGATGACAGTTCCTCTGCTAAAATTTTATAAGTCTGTATTTTCCCCTACTGGGTATATTCCACCTGAATATAATGACTATATTCATTATTGTAAAATGATGTATTTTCTGTAGTTATTAGTGTCTATTCCAATATGATATGACTAGGCAATAACTTATATTCACTGTTTTCCTTCAATCTTTATGGAAAATGAATAGGGGAAAAATTGTTACCTTTATCCTTTTCTTGCTAGTTTTCAAATCTGATTCTAATTAGTGATTCCGAATGCAATCTGATGTGAGCCCCTAAAGTGCTTTTTAATGTCATTTAGTAAAAATGTTCAAAATAAAATTCAATCTGTATTTCTGTATTATAGAAAAAATAACTTCCCTTATGAATCCATTTCCTCGAATAACTAAGCTAATTACTTAGAGTCATTTTATGATCTTTGTTGGCAGATTTTTCATTTGTCTGAAAGGTCACTATACACTCACCTGCTGAACCTGTTTTTTCCTGATCCCAATACCTGCCTGTTCCAGGTGTGACAGCTTTTTCCTCCATGCATGTGCACGCACGTACCTTTCACTACATCAATGTCTTAGTCCTCTTCCCGTGGGGTCCTTCCTAATCGTGTCAAGTCTTTAGCAATTGCCTTTCAGACATTAAGTCTGATTTTTTTTTAAATATTCAGGGCAGTATGCTTCAAAGAATCATCCACAACCCACCCGCATCATATCTACTTAGGGTACCTGCTGAGAATGCAGATTCCTGCCTTCCCCCAGAACTACTGAATTATATATAACTCCTGAAGCAGGAGGCTCTAGGTGTTCACTGCACTTCAGTGTGCGAACCACTATTTTATAACCTTCACAGATTTCCTGTGATATCAATAATCAATTGGAACTGGGGAAATTTTTTTTTAAATTATGTTTTTTGTGGGATAATGTAAGAAAATTTATAGGATCCTTTTCTAAGGAGAAGTCGTATCTTACTTTGTTTAATATTGTCAAAACACTGCTATTATCTAGTTTGTTTTAAGCATGGAACTGTCACCTAATGAGAAGGAAAAAAAGGCCATGAAAAGTTTGAAACCAACTCACATCCACCGAATATGGTTCTTAGATTTTTTTTCAACGAGGTCGATTCCATCTAAGACATTGGTGATATCATATACTCTTCGTTTTCGTACTCCCAGTTTTGTTGCAACCTTGTTTAAGTCAAGAATACCCCCAGGAGCAGATCTGACAAGATCCATAAATTTTCTAGTTAAATAAACCAGTGATACATCAAAACGAGGTCTCTTCACTTTTAGAGCTTCTGGGAAACAAAATAAACACATTTGTAAAATTTTAAATAACATTTCTCAACTCATTTAAAAAATCATTTATTTCCTCTTGATCGAATAGCATAGACATCTGCAGAAATTCCTACACATTGACTGAGTCATGGCTGATTTCTATCAAATAAGTTTCTCAAAATGGGTAACAAATTTATTTGCCTATCCTAGGTCTAAAAAAGGCTTAAGACTTAAGTAAAGGAGTATTTGAAATATGCAATCGGTTTCTAATAAACATGTGAATTTTTAGAAGTCTACTGCATCTTATCAGACAAAGTAGTAAATTTACCTTTGTATCCACACCACTCTCAGAAATAGAATTGGAAATTAATTTTTAAAATTACATTCTCATTTGGTCTTCAAATTGAGGAATTCTTTACAAAACAAAGGTAGAGATTGGGCTTTTTTTTTTTTAAATGTTTCTATCCATGTAAAAGTATTAATATAACCCTGTTTGATGAAGTTTTTAAAAGAGCCCAAACAATCTTTTATTAGGACAATTATGATACATCTCAAGAAAAAGTGGTATACCTATTTTTAAAAATACTCATTACTCTATATTAACAGATAGGCAAATGAAGGGAAAAAAAATCTCTTGAAGTCCCTCACTCACTCACTCAGTACAATGATTTTGGGTTTTCATAAACACACCCCTACAATACACACACTTGTCAATATGTACATATAGTTCTTAAAAACAAAAATAGGAACTTACCATTTTGTAACATGCTCTTAACTCAATATTGTAAACATCATCATGTGTCAACAAATGTATTGCAATATTATTTTTAATGGCTGCATATTTAACTGCATGGAATATTTGTTAAAAGTTATCTCAATAGGCCGGGCGCGGTGGCTCACGCCTGTAATCCTAGCACTCTGGGAGGCCGAGCCGGGCGGATCGTTCTGAGCTCAGGAGTTCGAGACCAACCTGAGCAAGAGCGAGACCCCGTCTCTACCAAAAATAGAAAGAAATGAATTGGACAGCTAAAAACATATATAGAAAAAATTAGCCGGGCATGGTGGTTCATGCCTGTAGTCCCAGCTACTCGGGAGGCTGAGATAGTAGGATCACTTGAACCCAGGAG
>RJWJ010038598.1:0-14897 GCA_004363605.1 Indri indri
GTCTTTCACAAAGCAGCCTGGAATTTGAATTTAGTTCCTCTTATAATTTCGTGTTCTCCAAAGTAACTATGTGGGAAATTTAAAATTTATTGGCAACTTTCTTTCTTTTGTTCTTGGAGTTTAGAGAGATGGCAATCTCAGTAAACCTGAAGAAAAATTATATGCTGTATTACCTAGAGGCAGATTATTGAATAACTTTACTTGCCTGGTGATAAATCTAAGGCATGTAAGTATTTTAACACTTTCTCTGCAACTTTGGAGTCATGTTTTTAAAAAGAAAAAAAAAGAAAACCAAAACAATCCTGCAGTTTTGATGCTGCTTTTGATGCAAAGTGATAATTAAAACAAAAATGAACTTCATAAATGAATGCAAAGAACGCTGACTTCTGAACAAATGGTTAGAGAAATTTTGCCTTTTGTCCGCTTCCCCCCTACTTTTCACTAGAATCTAGATGAGAGTCAAATCTTGTTTTTATTCTGTGTCAAAGTTTCTCATGGAGTTGCAAAAACTGAGGACTTTGGCAGAATTCCCCCCAGGTAAGAGCAAATTATGCGTTTCTTTGTTCATTTTCCTTAAAGAATGCCTTTAAAATAATGCAGTGTTAATTGTTTCGCATAACCAGATATGACATTCCATATCCCCGTGTGTTCTTTGGGTTTCAAGGAGGTGCAGTGTACAACTCCAGCAGGATTTGACAGTTTATCTAAATCCACTGAATCCTGCAGGTGTTGGCTGGAGAGCAGCAATCGGCCAGTGCTTCAGGGGTAGAGAAAGGTACCTGTGGACCCTCTAGCACTGTCTAGTCTATCCTTGGTGACTGAAATATTCTGTATACGCTCTGGCCAGCATGGTAGGCACTAACCGCACATGGCCACTAGGTACTTGAAATGTGGCTGATGCAGTTGGGGAACTGGATGTTAAATTGGTTTTATTTCAATTAATTTAAATGTAAGTAGCTGCACGTAGCCAGTGTCTACTGTACACTGGTGACGGTGCAGCCAAGCTGACAGCTCGTCGTGGGCTTGCTGGAGCATGCACAGATGCCCACACTGCCCTTGCTGGGGCTTGCCCACCTCCCCGCTGAGCGTCCATAGGCAGGTCTTTCACGCGGGGACACGACACCCCTGGTTATTTCTAGGAACTGAGTATTATACAGGACTTTGTGAAATACCTCCCTCCTGTCCTTTCTGGAAGTGGGGAGCAGAAATACAGAAATGTAGAATGATGTTAAATGAGAAGAGGTAATTGTTATGATCTTAAAGACCCTCCTCGTAGAGATATTAAAAAATAGCCTATTTGAATATTTTATTACTGATTGAGAGAAAGCATTCTCCTGGGGAGCAGATTTTATAGGCAACATTGGGAGATGCTCATTTTACTGTTGTCTTGAAAGTAGGAATTCTGTGAAGGATGAGGTTTCATACCTTGAGGAGGATTGCATGTTCATAAGGCACACTCTTTGGGTTATCACCTTTTTTTTTTTTTTAAATTTAAGGGCGGATTATTAAAGGCCTACCATACACCTTCACATAAGTGCAAAAGGTGTATGCATTGCTCTGGGATGCGGGTTAGTAAGGAGAGGGATAAACAGCACAGGATATTAAAATGGCAAAGATGGGTCACTCACTGTGAGCCAGAGAAGGATTGAGAGTGTGACAAGCGCAGGCGATAGGGGAGCGTTGGTGTTACGGAATGTGCCAATTAAACTCACAGTCCAGGAGCACGGTGGGTGGCAGAGGATGGAGAAAGGAGCTCTTTCGCCTCTGCACTGTCAGTCTTCACATCTGGAGAAGTCGGGCACACTGGCAGTCTTCCCGCTGCTGTGGTGAGCTTTCCCCCCCCGTTTCAAAAGCCATCCCAATTGAATTTGCTGAGAAAGGTGTTTAAAAAGATTTGTTGGTTGATATTTCTGTGGCCATTCTGCCACTCTGTCTCGTAAAACTAAATGGAGCTTATGTGCCAGAGACTATGCTTCACTTGCCATCTAAATGAGGAGGAAAAAAATGTGTACATGGAAGAAGAAAACTAACGATAAAAAACGCTACAAGATAGATCCCCAATGAGTGGTGCGGACAGTAAATGCCATATCCAGTCGTTGTCTTCAGATGCATAAAGGGCTGTCGGGTGGAAGAGGTGTTAGCCTTACTCTCTGGGACTCCAGAAGGCAAAACTGATGGTATTTCTCTTTAGTTAAAGAAATCATTTTTGGAGGCCTATTTATGCAGAGTTCTCTGGGGAGGGAAATAAACTTAGGAGGGGACAAAGTGTGCAGGATATGAAGACGTGGCCATGGCTCCAAGTTCCAGGGAGGTTCATTTCGGTCAGCAGAAGGGAGAGTTTGGGAGAAGAGAACAGGCTGCCAGCAGGAGGTTAGCCCCTTCACTGGAGGAGTTCACAAAGAGAGTCTGCGCCCTGGATGGGAAAGAGGGGACTCATGCTGGTAGAGCCGGGCTCAGCCAAATCTGCCAGCCACCTCCTTTTGTAAGTAAAGTTTTATTAGAACACAGCCTTGCTCATTTGTTTGAGTGTTCTATATGGCTGATTTCGAATTGCAGCGGTAGAGGTGAGTCATTGTGATGGAGATTGGCCCACAAAACCTAAAATATTTGTTATCTGGCCCTTTATAGAAAAAGTTTGCTAGGCCCGAAGTAGGACTGAATCCAGAGATGTGTAAAATCCTTTCTAATTTTCTGATTGTAAGGGATTCAGAAAAGAAACGAGACTAGATCCTTGAGTGAAGCCTGGAGAAGGGTTCTTGTGAGAGGTAGACTTTCAGGGGACCTTACGGGAAAACGCTTGCTGTCCTGGCAGAGCAGGCCGTTGCACATGGACCACTTGGGCAAACCTCAAGAGGATGAAGTCACAGTTCCTTGAATGCAGCGCACAGACTCATTCCAACATTCATTCATTCACCCATTCATTGTGCCTCTAGCATATCGTTGGCCAGTGCAGTAATCTAAAACACTCCTTTGCCTGCCCTTGGTAAAGTAAGCACAAATTCTGGCATGAGCTGTTGGTATTTTGATAATAACTTTGCTAGAATGAAAATGCTCATAAAGTTCAATGTTTATAATTGAGTTTTATGGAGTTATTTTATTTTAAGCATAATTGTCTCACCTAGACACAACTTAGAATTTATTCTAAGTTTGGCCTAATTGTAGGGTGTAGGAAATGATTGTTCTGAAATGAAAACCTCACTGTATTTGCAGGAGATGCAACTTGAAGTGTTAAGGATAGGATCCACATTACTATTCATGCCTTTTTAATTGATTAGCCTGTAAGGCTTCTGCAAGCCTTTAAAAGTTGTTTTGTCAACATTAGACCAGCTGCTGTGTAATTATGGTAGCTCTTCTTGCAGTTAAATTCTTTTAATAACGTGTTCAATCTGCCGATGCCAAAGTGCTTTGAACCTGTGATATATACTATAGAGAGCTTTTGTTTTTACTTACAGATGGTCGGTGCCATTTTCTGGGCAACTTTAGAATTTTCACAGAAATTTTAAAGATGAATTACTTTGAAATGGGAGGCAAATGAATTTGAACATCAGGTTACTCCTCCCCCTGTAAAAATTGTTCGTATGTGACTTGAATTTTGAACTTGGCACATAACAACTTAAATATGCTCATTAAAAAAAATTTCTCCACCTCGAAACCTTTTTACGGATCTTTTCTTTGCCTCTCCAGTTTGTAAATCAAGTCTTTCTGGCACCAGACAGATAACGGTGGGAGCAGTGGGGCCTGTGATAAAGATCACTTCTTAATGAGGAGCCAGGGATGGTCATCTGCCCTCCTCTGCCTTCCATGCAGGGGGCTGAAGCTTCACTCAGAAAACCAAATGCAGATGCAGACCAGCCTGGGCAATAGTGAGACCCCATCTCTACAAAAAATAAGAAAAAAAATTAGCCAAGTGTGGTGACAGATGCCTGTAGTCCCAGCTACTGGGGAGACTGAGGTGGGAGGATCACTTGAGCCCAGGAGTTTGAGGTTGCAGTGAGCTATGATGATACCGTTGCACTCTAGTTGGGGCGACAGAGCGAAACCCTGTCTCAAAAGAACAAAAACAAACAAACAAAAAGTAAATAAAAAAGAAAACTGAATGCAAATTTAGCAGTGTATTTTGCCATTTTTTAAAGGAGTTCTGTCCTGAAGTCTGGCATGAGAATGTATAATTAGGGATAGGAGTTGGTGTCAGAAAGATGCAAATAGAAGATTCTGTGCTCGTCTCCCAGATCTACCTTCCCGCACTCACCTTGTTCAGCAGGGCATGGACATGTTGCGCTGGTGGATAAGGCAGGTTAAGAGGTGTGGGCAGTGAAGGTGGTGGCTGTAGAGGTTGCCCCTCTCAGCTAAGGCCATTTCAATAGCTTCTTTCCTATAGTATTTTAAGAGAGAAAGGCAAAACCATTTAAAATAGAGGCCCAGAGCATCAACACGTGGCGGAACAAGAGGTTAGATGGGACTCTAGGGCTTCCTGTGGCCCCATTGTCCAATTTGTGTTCAGAAGCACACCTATGTTGTTGGGAAACCATGAAATGTCCCTCAACCACCTGTGCTCACCTTTTCCCTCCACTTTGCAGTAAAAGGGGACTGGGAATGCAATTGACCTTTCACGTTATGAAAAAGCCGATCTGCTTCAAGCTTGTATGGAAGTTCAAGAATATTCATGACCTGCAGAACCTGGAGAAGAAGCTAACCTTGACAGTATTGGCTTATGTAATGGCAGGGCTAGCCAAAAATTGTGCCTCCTGTACTCACTTATGATATGCAGATTTGTTTGCTTTGTACACTCCTGAGCCCTGAGAATTGGGGCATTTAAGAGGTTTTAGGAACCATGGACTTACGAACATGGAATACTTGTAGGGTTATGAAGTATCCATTGAGATGATGTTATGAAGAAAACTAGAATTTATTTAACTAAAAGTTGTGGCCAGGCATGGTGGCTCATACCTGTAATCCCTGTATTTTGGGAGGCCAAGGTGGGAAGATCACGTGAGGCCAGGATTTCCCTTGGAATGTTGTAGTGAGCTGTGATCACGCCACTGCCCTCCAGCCTGGGTGATAGAGCAATGCACCATCTCTTAAAAAAAAAGTTGCTGAATTAATTATATTTTTTCCTGTGGGATAAAATTTGCTTCTGGTAAATGAATTAATCTTTAATTCAGAGTGTTTTTAATATTGTAGGCTGATAGAATAATCTAGCAAGATGTGACCAAGAAAACTACCAGCAATCTCAGCATTCTATCTCTAAATATCAAAACTTGTTAGTATCATTTTACGTTTTTTGGTAACATCACCTTCTGCTAAGATACAGAGTTTACATTGATATGATGGGAATTAAATCTGCTTTCCAGGGTCAATTCTTATCTCCTGCATGAGGCCTGTTCGTCTTCTTAATCTTTTCACATAAACATTAGTATTTTGTATGTTTTATCAAAGTCTTGCATATAGTTTTAGAAAATTATAAACTTTCAGAACTTCTCTGAGGACTGCAAAATTTGTTTTTGTTACTGTTCCAAAACAATTCCACATTATCTCAAGACTCCATTGAATCAGGGAGAGGAGACGTTGGCTTTCACCTCTGGTTCTAAGAAAAGACCTGATAGTCGTAAACCTACATACATGTATTTGCACATATATCCATATGTATGAGTGATCAGTTCCCAAATAACCTCGCTGTCAGCAAGACAAAGGACTCAGGCATACTTGGAGGGCCAAATGCCATGGTCATCTTTGCTTCTCAAACTAATCATCTTTCTAAGTCTCCTATTACATTCAAAGGTGGCCAGGCATAAAATATTTTTATTTTTCTTATCAAGTATTTAGACTCTTGTTTGTAAGCAACAAACGCCCAACTCAAATTAATTTAGGGGAATTTATTTAAAAGGATTATCTTATGTGTGGGGCAGAATGTGCCTTTTTATTGCACATGACTTACTCTCTGTGGACTCTGTGAGGATTGGCCTTTGTACTCTGGGTCTGTGTGATTAGCTAGGAGTACATTTTTATGGTGATGGACTGTGACACCCCTCCCTTGTGTTATTAAGTGTAAAATAACTGAAGGAAGAATCAGATAGTGAAACTACTGGAAGAACAAGACTATAGCTGGGCCTTGCTAACGGGGTCTTGAAAGCATTTGATACTCTCTCCCCATTTCTTTCTCTCAGCTTGCTGGTTTCTTTCTTTCTTATTTCAGATCAAGTACAAACAAGGTGGAATGATGACTTCTAAGGCTCCTGAGATGTACACATCTCATGTTTTATGTCACCATTTAGGACCGATTCATGCTCTCTCTGGTCCCAGGTTCATCAGTCTTAGGGAAGATAGCTCATTGGCCCAACTTGGGACAGATATCAATGTGGTCCAATTAGCTGTGGCTCAGGGTGGAACCACAGTGTAGAAGCCTGTCACAGGTGGCTCCTTTTGTATGTATCGGTAAAAAAAGAATCACTGTGGGTTGGAGAAGCTTCATACACATGAGATATTTTATTTACCCCATACGTGGAACACATCACCTCTCTCTTCCCAGTCACGATCCCCTGGCCTCTTCTACATATCTTCTTTTATCCCCATTGTCTCTATGCTGTATGCCATTTCTTTTCATGGTTTGGTAAAGAACTTGGGGCATGACATGGTAGACAGGAGGAGATCAGATCTCTTCTGATCCTTTCCCTGGAGCCCCAGTGACTCTCATCTTCCTTTTTGAAATGCAGGGGAGAGTGGCAGCTCAGGCAAAGGCAGAGGGAAAGGTCAAATGGGGAAGCTCAGAACCTGCTTTTGGCCTGGGAGGTAATGCCCTTTGCTAAAGGCTAAATGTTTTCTCAGGGTGAATGGATCAGTCATGAGTCCAAATTTTCTTGACTACAGTAGGAGATATTTGATTCTTTTTATATATAAAATATATGTGTAGTAGTTGGAGACAAAGCACTTTTGATTTTTCTTTGTTTACTAGTTTGTTTTCATTATCCAAATTAATTTGCATGTGCTTTTAGGCTAAGAAAGTTTTCCAAACCCATTTAACATGGAACTCTTCAAAAATTTACTGGGATTCTATGTGTGTTCATTTAAATAGGAGCCATTCTGTTTTTTCCCCAAGTTAATGGTGCTAACTCTCTTATATTCTGCTCTGACAGCCATTCAGTAGTAATGCATTTTCAAAGGAGTTGCAGTAGATTTCTAAACCTTGTATTTTCAACTCTGCCTAGTTATCCCACCCTGATTGGCATTTAACCATTGAATTAGATTTTTCTCTTACTAAAGTGAGCTTTATGAGCTTTTACTTCAAGTGCCTGTGTCATAGTCTGATTTGTTTGCATTGTAATTGACACTGAGTAAGCACTTTTTGCAGGAAAAGGCATTGTCTTTTAGGATTGAGGGAGGATTTGGACACATAGTTACCTGACACTCTTTTCCAGGGTTCCATTTAATAAATGGGTCATTAATAACAATCTCACCTGGCACATGTTAACATGTTTAGTTTATTTTTGCCATCAGTAGTGATCATATTCCCTGGGAGCTGTTTCTTTTCCCTTCTTGACTGATAGAGCCATAAATATATCCCTGAAGGCTAAAAGTGTACCTGTTTCAGCACAGGTGAAACAAAAATAAATGTTTCATTGTTTTAGTATTGCAAATTGAAATCTTACTGCAACATGAAATTTAAGGTGGTGATAGTTCAATGTTTACTCTTTTTTTTTTTTGAAATGGTAGCAGAATAAATACAACTTTTAAAAAATTTTAATCACTGTTTAATGACTATATTGTGTGCGTGGTTCATTCTGTGTCCTCTAAATCATGGAATACATTATATTTCAAAAACAATAATACTACTTTAGAAGTTCTTGCCTTTAATTAGAGAGGAACCTATAAATGGATTTTGACTCTATCCTTTCCTGTTTCTTTGTATTATATTATCATATTCATTCAATCAATCAACAAATATCAATTATGCTACCTTTCATAACTTAAACTTAGTAGAAAGATATAGACTTGCAATAAATCTACAATGAAGACTTAGAGAAGTTATGACATAAGGTACAATGGGACACAAAGTTAGGGACCGGCCAGTTCAGTTCATGGATGGCTTTAACTAGAAGACAATGACATCTGAAGTGGGATATCTATGCTAACGGAGTGTGACCAGAGAGGGCAAGGAGGAAGAAGAAAGAATGCGAACCAAGACACAGAGCACAAAGCACCACGGTCAAATGGGGGAAGTGGTTTATTTGGATAATGTTAGGGTGAAGTGTGTAAGGGAGTGGGTACCTAGCAGTGGGGCAAAAAATAAGGTAGGATAGAACCTAATCAGGGAGGAATACAACTAGAATATGAATTTTATCCTAGATATTAGTATTTTTCAATCTTTTTATTATACGATCCCAAATTTAAGAGGAGTGTGAATATTCCCGTGATTATCAACATGGGGAAGTAGCAGAATCTTGTGGAGTGGAGCAAAGGGCTGCATTAGTAATTTTAAAAACCCGTAAGGTGATTGTGGTAAGTCCTTACTTACACCCCATTGAGAATCACTGCTGTAGGTAGTGGAAGCCACTGACAAGTTTTAAGTGGGGCCTGATATTGTCTTTAATGTCAGTGACCTCGTTAGAGTACTATCTCAATTTATTATTCTTTAAATAAAATAATTAAAAACTTAGTTGTTTGCCTCCTCCATTTCTAGGCTCCCATGATCCCCCAGGTGTTTTTTCAGTATCTAATAAGAAAAGTCATTTGTTGCACTATTGATGCAAACACTTTTTAAAGACTAATGGGAAAGGAGAATGTGGGGATGGAACATAAAACAGAAGATGGAACAAAAAATGGAAGCTATTAATTGTAGCTTCACATCTTTGATCTCCATGACTCAGGTCTTTTCTGTAACTCCTCTGGGGGTTTCCAAGGCCAATGGGAGAAGCAAGTGGAGGAGAGTATGGCAGGCCCAGTGTCTGGCACATAGTAGGCACACAATGATTGCAGTGCACTTGTCTTTCTTCTCCTTTTAAGCTCTGGCTCTTTGATTGAAAATCAGGACCCATCAGATTTTCTGTTAGTGGCTAATGTCAAGAGTGGCTGGGACAAGTGGTTGAAACTGAGAAGAAAATAATGACTCAGATGTTAGGCCCATATTATGTTAGAATGAGAAGGGAATTTAATGATTATCACCTACCCCCAATCACCCAATTCACAGGGAAACCAAGGCCCTGAAAGGTTGAGTGACTTGAAATCACAAAGCTAGTAAATGTCAGAAAAGGCCCAGAACTCAGGTCCTCTAACTCCAAATATTAGATCATTCATGTCTCTTAGACATGTAGATGACATTTCTTCACGTTTTTCCTTTTTCCATGGAATTAAAGGTTCCAATAAGCATGTCTGAAACATAACCCTCCATTGACTGCCCCTGCCTTCTCTGTTCTTTGTATCACGGAGTGGCATCAACACCACCAGGTGACTAAGCTAGTCATTTCAGCACCACTTTTGTCTCCATTTTCCACAGTGTTCAGTTAGTCATTTGGTCCCATTGATAGCACTTTGCACATGTCGCTCACATCCGTCTTTGCTTTCATTTCCTACATTACTTCCTTAATTTAGTCTTTCCTCCTTTTTTCTTCTGGACTATTGAAATAGCTTTTAAAATTTGGTTCTGCCTTCTGCAATCCACTCTCCTCACTGCCTCTGGAGTTTTCTTTGTAAAACATAGATCTGATTGATGGTTTCAACAGACTTCAATGGCTTTTCATCCTGTAAAGTCCCTTCACAATATAGCTTTAATGTTGCTCTTCGGCATTTTCTTCTGTCAATTTTCTTCTTCCTTCCACTCCCAGACTAATCACATGGGCCCATTCAATATTCCTAACTTTTCCATGTACTTTCCTGGGATGCCCATCATCACCACAATTTAAGCACATATAGATGCCCAATTCTATGCATGTACGGGGGAGGAAAAGATAAGTTTCCCTCTACCCTTCATAGTTCTTATTTGGGATGGACCCCTGTAACAAAAGACAGATTAAAATGAGAAAAACAAACAGAAGTTTATTAACACGGATATCTTACATATATGTGGGAGATGCCCAGAGAAATGAATAAATATTGAAAAGGTGGATTTGAATTCAGGCTTAAATATCTTCTTAAGTTGAAACAAAGAAAGGTATTTGGTGGGAAGGGGTAGTTATGGGAGGTGACCAGAAAAAGCATGGGATACAAAGGTAAGGTTTGTTTTGCAGATTTAATTCAGTGCCTTCTCCATTAATAAGTCTCTAGGCATTCAGAGTCATCTCTCTCTTCCTGGCACAGAGTGGGAGACACTCTGACAAATGGAGATTTCCTTTATAGGTGTAAATTTCCCTTACAAAAGTATACCTTCTACTCCATTTTTAGAGCATCTCCTGTAGCTATAGTTTTTCAAAATAATCAGCTGGAAATAATCTTTGTGCTAACGAGTCATGTTGGGGTGGCATTTTGTGCTCTTAAACATGCATCCCTTTCTTTATGTGGACTTTCTTCCTGTCTTGGTTGGATAAATAGATCCATCATCTGTTACCGACAGAGCACTTTGTTTATACTTCTCTAATAGCACTGTTATAGTCAGATGTGCACTAGAATTAATTCTTTTTTAATATGTCTGTTTTATTCAATAGTTGGTGAACTCCTTGAGCTCAGCAGTTGTATCCAATTCATTTTTGTATCCTTGGTACCTGTGGTAGACTGAATTAATGGTCCTCCAAAGATTTCCAAGTCCCAATCCCTGCAACCTGTCGGTATGTTACCTTACATGGCAAAAGAGATTTCATAGATGGGATTATGTTAAGGATTCTGAGATGGGGCTATTATCCTGATTTATCATGCTAGATCCAATGTACCACAGGGTTCTGTAAGAGAGGGAGGCAGGACAGTCAAGGGCAGAAAGTGTGATGTGATCAGATGAAGAGCAGAAGTGAGGAGATAGTCAACCGAAGCAGAGGTTGGAATGATGTGCTTTGAAGATAAAGGAAGGAGTGCAGGTGGCCTCTAGAAGCTGGAAAAGGCAAGGAAACAGATTCTTTCTTAGAGCCTTCATAAGAAACAAAACCCTGCCAATACTTGATTTTACTCCAGTAAGACCCATATTGGACTTCTGACCTCTAGAACTCATTTTAAGCTACTAAATTTGTGGTAATTTGTTACGGCAGCCATAGGAAACTAATACATTGTAGGGGAGGAAAAATATCTCTTTCTCTATCCATCTTAGGCCTATAGATGAGGCCTCTATAACAAAAGACAGATTAACAAGAGAAAAAGGTTCACATTTGTTTAATAAACTTCATATGACATGGGAGCCTTCATAAGGAAATGAAGACCCAATGCAGTGGGTAAACCTGAGTATTTTCATGTGAGGCTTGACAGAGAGTGGATAGTGTGGGGAAATATGATAGGACAAAAGGGGTGTGATCCAGTGGTAAAAACCTGGGGGAACTTAGCAAGGCCTATTTGATCAGATTCTTTTCTATGACCATCTTTTTTGCTGCTGTAACAGAATATCTGAGAATGGGTAATTTCTAAACGATAGGCATTTATTTGGCTATGGCTCTGGAGGCTGGGAAGTTCAATATCAAGGTGCCGTTTCTTTTTTGCTGCATCATTCCGTGGTGGAAGGTGGAAGGGCAAGAGAGTGCATGTGAGAAAGCGAGCAGTGAAGGGAGCTAGAACTCATCCTTTTATCAGGAACTCACACCCACGATGATGGCATTAATCCATTCATGCGGACAGAGCCCTCATGACCTAATCGCCTCTTAAAGGTTTCCCCTCTCCAGACTGTTGCATTGGGGATTAAGTTTCCAACACTTGAACTTTGCCCCCAAAGTTCAAACCACAGCAGTGATGCTTTGTCTTCAGAGATCAGAAGTTCCTTTTCTCCTGGTATAGGGAAGGCACCTCCCACATGAGGGTCTTATGGGCTGCTTCAGGGGAAGGTCAGAGAATCCTTCCCAGACTTTATGCCCTGCTTCAGGGAAGAGGGACAGGGGAAGGTCAGAGACACCTTCCTCTTCTGTGGTTCTCTCAGATTCCTTCAGCTTAAAAATTTCAGTATGCCAAGGCGCCTGATTTTGGGGTAGTATTTTCTGAGCCCTGTTGACAGCACTTAACCCACCCCTGGCATGCAGCTGGACTGAGTGTATTTGCATCTTATCTTGAGTAATCAGAGAATTGTTCTTGATCCTGAATTCATGCCCCTCGTAATAATGATCGTAGCTAGCATTTATTGAACTTTTTGCTATGTGCCAGCCACGGCAGTCAGCGTGTTATATGTGATCCTCATAATCACCCTATGGCTAAGTACTATTATCCTCATTTTATTATCCCCATTTGGTAGATGAGGAAACTGATGCACAGAGTGTTTCAATAATTTGCCCCAAATCATACTGCCCAATAGTGATGGCATTGGAACTTGAAAGTGAGCAGTCTGGCTCCCAGATCTATGGCTACAGCACTCTATCCTGCAGTACTCTATCATGTACTCATATCACATACATGGGACTTATGTGTGCTGTCCTCGTGTGATACGGCGTGAAGAAAATTGGAAGGGCGAGACTGGAATATGGATGCCTTCAGCAATCAGTAGACTCCGTAAATGTGAGTTAGTCAGCTAATCTAGATCTGTGTGCCTGTCTTTGTTAAATGTTTCTTTTTCTGCTTACCTTATGGGGTTAATATGAGGATTGAATGACAAATTGTGAGTGAAAGTGCTTGGAGAAATAGCAGGCACTATACCTATGCTATTTACGAGTATATATGTGGTTGCTATATATCTTCCACAGATTCCCCCATACCAGGGTTCCCTGGCTGATTAGCTATGATGTCTGACTTACTTGGTGAGTAGGGGCTTAATAGTATTTGATAAGTGCATTTGATAAAAATGCTCTTATGCCCTCTTGGTTTTCATTCTTATGTTTTGGATCATTGACACTAAATACCTGAGAGCTCAAAATTTTGTCTCCTGCATAGAACTTCATTCCTCTCCCCACTTTTGTTAACGAGCCTTTCTTATTGCATCTCTGGGAGAATATTTCTATTTTGTAGCCCGTAGGAAGGTAAGACTTACAGAAGACTTGCAATGATTTCAGTAGGTTTTCAGTAGGGTATTAAGTGAATAATTAATCTCTTGAGAATGCTAAGTCATTTGTGGTGGAAAATGGGAGGCCAGTGTTGAGTTGCAAATCCCAGTGAGTCTTGACTCAAGAAGACAGGGAGTTTAAAAAGAAAGTCAGCGAAGCACATTTGATCCTTTCTCCTTGCTCTGCCTTGGCCTGCATGGTTACTCGTCCCTCTAAGATGCTCTAATTGCTAATTGTCTGTTGTTTGATTTTGAGATTAGTTGAGATCACCAGGATGATGGAAGGCCTGACCTGACCAGACTTGAACTGATTGGCAGGTTCTCAACTTTTTGAAAAATTAATGAGTTTTGGTTGAGATGACACCTGACTTTTCAGAGCATCTTGTTTTGATTTATTGTTTCTTTTGTTTACCTGTCAGATATTCTCACCTATAACATGGGTCAACGGAGTGCAAGTGTTTTTTGCATGCTCAAAACAAGTCAGGCTATCCTGAATGGTGCAACATCCAGATGTAAAATAATACCGTGATATAAACATCCTTATCTTCCTCTTATTATTTCCTTAGGGTGGATTCTACCACATCGAATTACTCGACAACAAATATGAACTTAAAACAAAACAAACAAACAAAAATTTTGACAGATTGCTTTCCCTAAAGACTGGACTAATTTACACTTCCACCAGTAGTGTGTGAGCACACATATCTCATTGCTACTTTGTCAGTGCTCACTTACTCCATAAACATTTAGGGAGTTCTCACAATCTCCTAGGTTCAGACATTTTTCAAAAGTTTTCAAAAGCACCCCAGGTGATTCAAAGTGCAGACAGGCAGCTGAGAACCACTGGTTTAGTTGATAGGAGAAAGGTAAGAACAGAGGTTTTCTGTCACTACTTCTCTGTGGTCTGAATATTTCTCACTGTCCCCTTAGAATAAATGACTCTCATTAGGTCATTGCTGTGCTTCTCTGCACAGGACATGTGATTCCTAATGAGCAGCCCTTTCATCAGTCTAATACCCTCTTGAATCACTAATTCACCACAGTGTCAACTCTAGGCTTATTCATATAATCTTCTGCCATGCAGAGCTCTCCAATGTTCAAATAATTCTGTCGGATGGTGTTGCCTTTCAACTGAATAGCATCTTCTGTTGGCAGAGCTCTTTGCTAATATTATCTCATTTGATTATTGCAGGGACCTTGTGAATCAGGCATTTTCATTCTCTTTACAGAAAGAGGAAAAAACTCAAATAGCAAGTGGCTTTTCACTAAGGTTGTACAACTAATAATCGTGTTAGGAGCTGACTCACTGTAGGTCTTCTGACTTCAAGTGCAGAGTTTCTAATGTTGTATCAGAACCTGCCTTTCTCTAGTTCTGCTCCTGTTTTAACACATAAATGGATCTGGTTATTAGATCGTTATTCAGGTTATTTCATTTAGCATCTTCCAGGTTATACTGTGCCTTTCTTATGCTCATCTGGAATGCTATGCATCTGTGATAGTGTTTCTCAACTTTCTTTTTTTCATTATTGCCCCTCCTTCCCCAGGAGAAAAATTTAATTTAATTTAGATTCTTCCTAATGAGAAAAATTAAATGTTAAGGAATAAGCCGGGCGTGGTGGCTCACGCCTGTAATCCTAGCACTCTGGGAGGCCGAGGCGGGCGGATTGTCCTGAGCTCAGGAGTTCGAGACCAGCCTGAGCAAGAGCGAGACCCCGTCTCTACCAAAAATAGAAAGAAATTAATTGGACAGCTAAAAATATATATAGAAAAAATTAGCCGGGCATGGTGGCACATGCCTGTAGTCCCAGCTACT
>RJWJ010038599.1:0-14910 GCA_004363605.1 Indri indri
ATGCATGGTTTGGCTGCTCCAGGTGGAGCAGAAGTCTCAGGGATGGGCTGTTTCGAACGCCCCTTTGCAGATGCAGTTCCCTTTGCTCACAGCTCCAGGGGCTCTGACATGAAGGAAGAGCACTTGAGGACCGGTTAGTGTAGCGATTCTCACATGCTCCCGCTCAGTTCTCAGCATGCTGGAGAGTTGGAGATGAGCTTAAGCCAGAAAACAGCAATAGGACATCTAGTTGTCTTTCACAGTTCATAGGCAACAGGAGAACCAAAGGAGCTCAGAGCAGCCGGACACAGTGTGAGTTCCTGCCGGGAGGCGTAGCAGCAGGTAGAAACCTTGAACAAAGTCAGGTCAAGGGCTTTAGCTCCCTTCCGGTGAATGCTGTGGGGAGGATATAGGAGAAATGAGTCTGAGCCCTGATGGTTGTACGAGGTACACTTAACAGCACAATTCAAATAACGTGGCCATTGTGTGTGATTTAGACCAAGGGTCAGCAAACTTTTTCTTAAAAGGCCAGAGAGTAAATCTTTTAGGCTTTGAGGGCCAGATGGTCTCTGCCCTGTAGCACAAAAGCAGCCGTAGATGTGGTTGGATATAAACCAGCAGATGTGGCCATGTTCCCATCAGACTTTATTTATAAAAATATGGAACAGTGGTTTGCTGGCTCCTGATCCAGACAGTGGCTGGGGGTGGCTAGGAATGGAATAATTTTAATAGTTCACACTGTTCCCTTGTAGCAGGTCAAATTTTTCTTATTTCTTTCTTTTTCTCTCTTTTTTTTTTTAACAAGGGAAATATGGCTAAGACTTTTAGTATACTTTTTAAAAAACTTATTTTTTACTTTTATTTTTTTTTTTGCTAACCACTAGATAACCAGGGATCTTAGTATGTTCGTATATGTTTGAGATTAATAAAAAAAACTTATCTGGCCATGAACATCCAGATCATCTAGAAATTATTTTTAAAATATTGAGTTGATTGAGCCATATTAAAAAGTTGCGGCTTGATCTTTTCTGTTTCTTCCCTAGTCGGTCTCACTGTAGAGTGCTGTGTTCCTGAGGTCAGGGATGCTGTAAGTTTTGTTAACCAGGGTAGTGAGACTGTCAAAGACTTAAAGACTTACAGCCCTCCTCATAAAGTTAAGAGGATTCCCATCACTTCCAAATTTCAAAATGGTCTCCATTTAACAAATTTAAGTTTAGAGCCGAAAGTTCAGATTGAAGTCTTATGAAATATAAGCTGTAGCTGTTGTAATTAGCATCTCTTGGGCTTATCCACACAGCGCAGTAACAAAATGCTTATGCCAACAGTTACCCAGCCAGATGTCTCTATGCCAGACTGTTTGGTTCTTCAAATATCTATTCAAGATCTTCATGTAAATTTTTATCAGGCTAACTGAAGAACTAAGATGATATTTGCTACCCTGAAATAAAAATCTTGGTTTGGGAACTGTTGTTAAATGAGAATGTGATTGTAGCATCCTGTACACGATGGATGTTAATTGTACATTGTTAAGTGCTGTAGATACAGCAAGAGACAAGGCAGCCCTGTCTTTATGGCACTAATAATCTCGCAAGTGTTTGTTACAAATGGGTAAGTGCTGTAAGAAAGTGATAAGAGAGTTGAGAGATGGGTTTGAGGTGGGAGGGGGAAGGGGTCAGTGTGGCAGAGAGCAGAGGCAAGGAACAGCTGGCCACACGGGAAGAAGGGAGAGGCCTTCTAGTCTGAATGCAGCTGAGTAGGGCATTGCTGGAAGAAGGGGCTGGGCAAGAAGGGACAGCTCATCCAGATCCTTGGAGGCCATAGTAAAGATTCAGGTTGCTCACATGACCAGCTATGCAAAAGCTTAAGTCAGCAATAAATGTGTACATATTTGTATTATTTTATCTTTATTAATAAATGCATATTTTTTTTTTAAAGAGGATGGATCAGTCCTGAAACAGTTTCTTTCTGAGACAGAGAAGATGTCTCCGGAAGACAGAGCAAAGTGCTTTGAAAAGAATGAGGTAGGAAGAGAACTGTCAGAGTACTGCTTTGAAATAATGCTGGAGATGTTTGTGCTAATTATTTTCTCCTTTTTGCAGGCCATACAGGCAGCCCACGATGCCGTGGCACAGGAAGGCCAATGTCGGGTAAATGCAAATGCAAATCAGAGCCAGGCTGCCCTGGGGCTGCGTTTCCACTGAAATATGTACAGGAATCTCTTACCGGAGCACAGCAAATGTTGTCCACCCAGAGGATCCTACCCAAATAATGCTTTGACTAGACCTGTTCATAAAAATGGCTTTGCAGAAATCTAACTGGTAGTCGAAATAGTCTTGAGTAAATTCTGACAGTGGTTTGTTCAGAGAAAATATTTGCATGCTATCCGTCCAATAAAGGGCTGATAACTGGAATCTATAAAGAACTCAGAGAAATCAGTAAGAAAAAAATCAAACAACCCCATTAAAAAGTGGGCAAAAGACGTGAGCAGAAAATTTTCAAAAGAAAATAGACTAATGGCCAAACAAACATACAAAAATGTGCTCAATGTGTCTAATCATCAGGGAAATGCAAATTAAAACCACAAGGAGACATCGGTTAACTTCAGAGAGAATGGCTTTTATCAAAAAGCCCCAAAACAACGAAAGTTGACGTGGATGTGGAGAGATAGGAACACTCGTACACTGCTGGGGGGACTGCAAACTAGTGCACCCTCTGTGGAAAGTTGTATGGGGAAACCTCCAAGAACTAAAAGTAGAGCTACCATGTGATCCAGTAATCCCACTGCTGGGTATTTACCCAAAGGAAAATAGATCCCAATGAGTCTGATGCAGCCATACCTCTCCTAGTTAACTGAGCATTTCAAATATCCTTCTCACAGACTGTTAGGGAGAATAAGACATATCAACAAGGACAATTTCTAGAAGGCTTAAATGTCCCATAAATCTGAATAAAACCTCCAAATCAACTGCTAAACTCAGATGACAGTGCCTTCGTAACTGCGGTTGGCTCTGCCACCTTCTAATCTCGACCTTGGGTGAGACCCTTACCTTCCCTAAGCCTTAATTTCCACCTCAGTAAAAAGTCTGTAACAGGCTGGGCACAGTGGCTCACGCCTGTAATCCTAGCACTCTGGGAGGCCAAGGCAGGATTGCTTGAGCTCAGGAGTTGGAGACCAGCCTGAGCAATAGCAAGACCCCGTCTCTACTAAAAGATAAGAAAGAAATTAGCCAAACAACTAAAAATATATATAGAAAAAATTAGCCGGGCATGGTGGTGAGCACCTGCAGTCCCAGCTACTCGGGAGGCTGAGGCAGTAGGATCGCTTGAGCCCAGGAGTTTGAGGTTGCAGTGAGCTAGGCTGACGCCACAGCACTGTAGCCCGGGCAACAAAGTGAGACTCTGCCTCAAAAAAAAAAAAAAAAAAAAAAAGTCTGTAATAGCATGCCCATGGAGTTGTTCCGATGGTTACAGTGTATCTACCTTAATGGGCTTAGTATGTTGGAAATATACAAATAATGATTTTTAAGAATACAAGCAAGCTGGTTCAAGCATATTTCACTTGAATTGCAAGATAATTTATTTTTAACAAGTTCATCTTGTACTCACTTTCAAAAAAAATTTCTTGACTCTCTTCAGGTAGATGACAAAGTGAATTTTCATTTTATTCTGTTTAACAACGTGGATGGCCATCTCTACGAACTTGGTATGTTTCATTCCATTTTTGGAAACCAGTATAGCTTCATACATTCTTTTGGGCTTAATTTCTTGTACCGTTGTATGACTTTATGGTACTTGGCATATCATTTTTTTAATTTTTAATTTTTTTATTTTTAAAAAAAAAATTTAGGGGATACAAGTGCTTTTGTTACATGGATATATTGCGTAGCGGTGAAGTCTGGGCTTTTGTGTAACCGTCACCCAAACAGTGTACATTGTACCTAGTAGGTAATTTCTCATCCCTCACCCCTTCCCAACCTCCCCATGTCGTTGTTTATGAAGCCGCAATAACAAGGTGTTCTCATGGGGACACTTAACCCCTTATCAAACCCAGAGCAACTTCTCAGACAACTCACCTACTGAATGAATGGCTGTAGTCACAAACTGGTAAAGAGAATAACTGGTTAAAGTATGCGTGTTCAGACTTTCTCTTTTCATCCGCTCCTACAGCATTCTCTAGTATCAGCCTTTTCAGGTAAAGAATACTTTTGGGAAAGGATCAGTGCCCAAATATGACCCTGTTTGTGTAAAAAGAATTTGGGCATGTTGGAGTAATTTCTATGAACTGGTTTATGACCTCAGGAGAGATGATCCGTCTTGTAAGATTCATCCCTTTCGTATTAATGGAGAAGGCTTGCAACAGTGTTGCCTCAAGTCAAGATGCTACCTGTGGGCTCGCAGGGCAGAGGAGACTTGGGGGCCGCCTGCAGTCGCTGGAGGACAATGAAATCCCTTCTTGCCTCCCCTTCCAGTGCCCACGCTCCCAGTCAGAGCTGGCGCCTGACTTCTGCTCTGTGGTCCTTCCCAGGAGATGGCGCACGAGCCCCTCTATTAGCGGAGCTGAACTGAGCTCGTGTGATCTTAATTGTAGATTAGAATTGCCTGGGATGGATACCCAGGAACACTTGAGCCTCATTTGCAGCCTGTCGCTTCATAACCAGGCTTCCTTTCGTGGGTTTGGTGGTGGTATTTGGAAGACTCTGAAACTCTCCCTGTGGGCTGGGACAGTGACCAGACAACATGCAGAGAAAACTTACATGCCTGGCTTCCTTGTTGCAGATGGACGGATGCCTTTTCCGGTCAACCACGGCGCCAGTTCAGAGGACCACCTGCTGCAGGTAGGAAACCTTTGAAATGCATCTCTACTAGGGCCCAGATTTCTGTGGCTAAATTATCTGTTCTAAATGGCTAACACTCTTTCAGTACAGCCAGCATCAATTGTCTAGGTTAACAGCACTCTTTAGGGGTTAAACATCATCTTAGTAATTCTATCTACCTTATTTTATAGCGAGTAGTTTTAAACAGGGTCCTTCAGAGAAGCCTTGGCTAATCTGTTTCGTGTGCTGTCTTTAGTCCATGGTGAGAATGAGTCTGAAAGCCGTTGCTTTGTTTCCCTGCGGGATTAAGGTGACCATTGTCAGATGACATCGTAGCTAAAAGCTCACAGCAACCCGAGCCTTTCCTAATCCCTGTAACATTGCTGGATTCGGGCCAGTCTCGTAGATAGTGATTTCGTTTAGGTGGTGAAATTCAGGTTTTTCTTCCCACGTGGTTCGCTATTGAAGAATGAGAGAAGCAGATTCAAAACATACCTGACAAGAACTTTAAGACCCAGGATCACCTCTTGATTCTGGACAAGAATTGGTAGACTAGGCCCCTTCACCCTAAAAATGAGTCTCTAGAGTTGAATCAATTTGCTATCATAAAGGCAGATTGCTCAGTTATGATACAATACGAAACGCTGTTAAGGTTTAGCTACCTCATTTGTAATGATAGCTAATTCTCTTTTGAGAGTTTGCTGTGTGCAGATGACGCCAGGTTTTTCCGTAAAGAGCCGAACAGAAAACATTTTAGGCTTTGTGTGGCGTACGGCCTTGTTGTACACCTTCAATTCTGCTGTTTCAACTCTATAGCAGTCCGTGGACGGTATCTAAATGAATTCGTGTATCTGCGTTGCACCAAAACTTTTTTCACAAGAACAGGCAGCAGGCTGGATTTGGCCCACAGACTGCGGTTTGCTGAGCCCTGTGCTGAATGCTATTCTAAGTGATTTATATCATTTGTAGCATTCTTTTAATGACACAGGTGTGTGTCATCATCTCCATTTTACAGGTGAGGAAACTCAGGTGTAAAGAGGTTGGTTGAATAGTGCCCGAGAGCAATGGCTGAAAGGCAGAGGCGTGATTCAAACCTAACCTGTGTGCATCTAGAATCTGCTTCTTGCCACCAGCCAATGCGACCTTTCTTTCTAAGAGACCTGTCTTTGGAACCTCACAGCCTTAAGATCCCAGTGGAGCAGATTATGCCTCTCTAGAGGGAGGGTCACTTTATCGAGTTGGCTGCCGTACACACCTGATGTCAATTAAAGCTAATTCCTGGTATGCTGCTGAAATAATAAGCAGGAATGAAGAATATAGATCTAGGGAGGCAGGATGGGGGGTGGGTATTGCATGAGAGACTCAGAATTTACTTGTGGAAGAGAATAAGAACAGAGGCAGAATTTCTGGTCTTTCATCCCTTTGGGGGAAAGACTCTGGTCTTTCTGATAAAGCTTTGAAGGCACATGCTAACTCATACCTAACATACTAATACTGTAAAAATGTGCCCCACATTAGGCTACCTAATGTTACATGAGTAGGATTTGAGGTGTAGGGAAGGAAAAACTTTTTAAAAAAATTATTCTAATTAAAATCTCATATAAAATTAAATGAGATTAAATGAGATTCTAATTAAATTCAACCAGCATGTTAATTAGTTAGGTTCTTACCCTAAGTGAGGCTGGTTCTATATGGTTAAAGATGTTTTAGGTTATCTGAACGTCACACTAAATTACTGTTAAACTGGTGAGAAAATACGTAAACTTAATCCAAGTACTCAAACTTGGATGCATGAGGTCACCGCACATTGTCTGTCGAGAAGATGGCTTTTCTCTTAATGTAGAGATCAGGGCTGAGTCCTATAGGAAAGTTGATTTGGGGAAGGAAGGTCTGGAACATTCATGTATTAAAAATTCTTATAGATAAAATGCAGATGCCAATCTCGATCCCCTTTAGTTTTTAAATGTGGTTCCAGAGCAGGAACAAAGCTCCAGTGGTTGATGCTTTTTAAGGGTGAAACTTGCTACTGAGTTGGTGATTTCTGGACTTGAGGAGCTCTAGTGTTCCATCAGTATTCCACGTCACAGAGTGGTCTTTTTTCTTTCAGGTCTTACATTTAGTGCGGATTGTGGAGCTTTCTTTCCACTGCACTTTTTAGAAATCGAACAGAGTGATTGATCGATCCCAAAACATTTAAGCTCTAGAATCTGGTAAATACCTAATGTTGGGATCAGTTTTCTGTTGTCAACCTTTGCAATCTAGGTCTTAGAAGTAGTAACACACGTCTCTTCACCGTAAATCTCTAAGAATCCATCCCTGATCTGTACCTGGAATACCAGGTAAACTTTGAGGCTGTCTTGTAAACTGTTGGCTTAGAAGAAAATTGTCTCCATTCCAGGAATTCCTAAGTTAGGAGAACTTTTCTCTTATGCCCTCTTAGGGAAGAGAGATCAATTTTCTATCTTGTTTAGATTTGAGGAAAAGAACATTAATGGTTTAGTTTTCTCGCCAAAACCAGGCTCAAGGTGAGAGAAGCACAGAGCATTTGGGGGAAAATGATGCAGGACTTGGAGCTTCCAAAGTCAAATCTACGGTGTGCGTTCCTGTTGCGTCCGTCACTGGATTTTTTTACTCTTGCCTTAAGCCTTGGTTTTCAAGTTCAAGGAGGGATTTAAAGTTGATCAGGGTAAACTTTGAGCATTTATAGGCCTTGGAGGTACTTTCCCCTTGAAGCTTTCATGCTGAGCTCTTCTTGCTGTTTGGATATTAACGACATTCCTCCTTTTCAGGACGCCGCCAAGGTCTGCAGAGAATTCACCGAGCGTGAGCAGGGGGAGGTCCGCTTCTCTGCCGTGGCCCTCTGCAAGGCAGCCTAGTGCCCTGCGGGAGGGACTCTGCTCTCTTCCCCTGTTCCCTTCCACGTGAAAACATATACCTCCCCAGGCAGTCTAGAATGCTCCAGTATTTGTGAAACACAGCTGTCCTCCACAGACAAGCTCTCCCCCCAGCCACACCCAAGCATGCGCCGTCCATCAAGCCCAGTTTGGTGTGAGCTTCAGATGGCGAAGCCTTCCCCGCCCCGTATGTCTCGTATCTAAATATCTGACGCTTTCAGTGGCTACTTTGGTTTGTGTCTGTAAGTTAAGCCCTTGGATGTGGTTTAATTGTCCTTACAAGGAATAAATCTTTTCTGCTGACAAGAGAGAAGCTTAAACTTGTTCTCATTTTCTTTTACCTTTTTCCCAGTAGATCTCGAATTATTTTTAGAGTAATCTGCAAATGTTTTCCATATAAGCACCTCATAGAGCACAGCTAAGAAAATTACCATAAAAATATTGGTTGAGTGCGTCTCTAGATTTTTCCTATGCATTTATGTTCTCCATGTGTACCTGTAGAAACTAATGTTTAAAAAATTTTAAACAGTATTTTTTGAATAATTGTAGATCTATGGAAAAATTGAAGATATTACAGAGTTCCCATAAACTCCCCACCCAGTTTCTCTGTTATTGAGATATTGAGACGTTGCTATTAACCCAGGTTTATTCAGATTTCCTTCGTTTTTACCTAACGTCCTTTTTCCGTTTCAGGATACAATATCATATTTAGTTGTCATGTCTCGTTAGGCTCCTTTCGGCTGTGTCAGTTCTCAAACTTTCCTTGGTTTTGATGGTCTTGACGGTTTTGAGGAGTACTGGCCAAGTACCTTGTAAGACGCCCCTCTGTTGGGAGTTGTCTAATGTCTTCTGATAATTAGGTTTATGGTTTGGGGGAGAATGACCACAGAAGTACCATTTTCATCTTATAAAAAGGGTACTTAAACATGATTTACCACTGTTGATACCGTTCTTGAGCACCTGGCTGAGGTGGTATTTGTTAGGTTCCTCCACTGTGAAGTTAGTCACCCTGCCCTGCCCATACCGTGCTCTTTGGAAGGGGTCACTCTGCAAAACCCACGCTTAAGAAGTGAGGATTTATATTCTGTCTCCTTGAGGGCAGAATATCCACATAAATTATTTGGAATTATTTTGCAAGGGAGGTGTGCGTCTTTTTAATCATTTCTATCAGTATGAACTCAATGTGCCTTATACTGTGGGTGTATGTTATAATCCAATACTACTTGCCCAAATTGTCCCAGCTTTGGCCCCTGGGAGCTAGTTCAGTGGGCTCCTGGGTCCCTTTGACATACCCCAATCAATGTAAGGTTTTTTAGCAGTTCCTGTCTACAGTTTTTTTTGTAAACAAATGTCTTTGGCATTTGTTAAACCTTACTTTGTAGATAAGTGTATCCTTATTTTATAGATACGGATATACTATGTAACTTATATGCTTTCATTGAAGATTAAATGAAGACGCTTGTTCTCGACAGTGGATACTGTAACAGTTCCCTTCTAGTTACACAAATTAAGGGCAGTGTGGGAAGAAACTCGGTGCTTCCTACCTCTACTGCTATCCTCACAGAAGTGCTCTATCCTGTCTGGGGCAAGGAATCCAGGTAATTTGGATCTCAGCTGCCTCAGTGGTTTTAGCTCCCATTCTTCAGTGGTGGTACTTCCGACTTCAACTTCTAAGTGAAGGATATCTCAGTTTCTGGAAAGAAAGTGATCACATCTATGGACACCTTATTAATGTAAAAACTATATAGCAATTCAAGTGATTCTGGTTGCTTAGAGTTGAAGCTAGAGGGATGCATTTTAAATGCTACCTTGGTGCATGTCCGCCATATAATTATTTTGAAGATTGACTTAGGGGAAGGGAAGGAAAATACCTGGATTTGGATAATTTAAGCCACATGATAGGTTCCGTTCCCTGGTCACGCTCACAATCAGCATCCTTAAACTGATTCAAAATCAGATTCTATACTAACGAATGTGTCGCCTCCCTCTCTTAGGAGTCAGATATTTTCCATAGTGTTAATCATTCTCTAAAAGGCAGGCTTTGAAAGAAATACATTAGTATGGTGCGGTCACCAGAATCGATGAACTAATTACCACTACATTGTTATTAACTAAAGTCCACACGTTGTTCACATTTCTTTAGTGTTCACCTGCTGCCCCCAGGATCCCGCCTAGGACACCAGGTGACATTTAGCTGTCCTCTCTCCTCGGGCTGCCCTTGGCTGTGACTGTCACCCCAAAACCAAGTGCATTGGCCCAGGATGCTGCTTTGGCTTCCTTGCCTGACAGTTCCGCTTGTCCTTGGTCTCCTGAGGTGACGCCTTCCAGGCCGTCAGCTCCACCCCGCACCACCTGGTGCCTTGGCCACCCCAACCCCTGCCTCGGTTTCCTCATCTGTAGAGTAAGGACAGTATCTGTCTCATAGGGTTGTTGTGAGAAACGTGGGGATATTTGTGAAGTTCTTGGGGATGTGCCTGGAACATAGTAAGTGCTGTTGTTTTCATTTTTGTCACCGCTTAGTTTCTTTGAGTTCCTCTCTCCTTTTTCTCTGGCCTTAATCCCAAGGTACAAAGTGTCCTTTTCTGCTCAATGTCAAACCAGACCTCATGTCCTGGGATGATGCCCCCCTTCCAGAACAGCTTTCCTTAAAAGTTGTCATGCTGTACCGCAGCTCTCAGTCCATCGGAGCCTGTTTCTTTGCAGAGAGCGAGGTACGTTCTGTCACACGTTAAGACGTGAAAAGTGTAAGTCTATTTATCCTCTTAAGGGTACTGATTTTTAAGGAGGGAATCATATAAATTAAAATTTAAAAGATAACTTTCTAAGGACAGAGAGATGTTTCCAAAACAGATTCATAGGTTTGTTTGCTTTGGTTGACATTAAGGTGTCCCCGGTCACCAAAATAAACAACATTCCTATGTCCAGTGTTTAGATGTTTAAATCCAAATTGAAGGTCGGGTGGGGTGACTCACGCCTGTGATCCCATCACTTTGAGAGGCTGAGGCAGGAGGATGACTTGAGCTCAGGAGTTCAAGACCAGCCTGGGCAACATAGTGAGACCCCATCTCTAAAAAATCAGCTGGGCGCGGTGACGTGTGCCTGTAGTCCCAGCTACTTGGGTGGCTGAGGCAAGAGGATGGCTTGAGCCCAGGAGTTTGAAGTTGCAATGAGCTACGATCGCACCACTGCACTCCGGCCTGGGCAACAGAGAGAGAGACCCTGTCTCTAAAAAACTAAAAATCAATCAATGTAAATTGAGTAGCTAATACCTGAATCCTGTATCTCACATCCAAGACCCCTGAGTGATGGCAGGACAAATGAATTATTCGCAGCTATCCCTGCTGTGTCCAGTAGGCAGCAGCATAGGGAAGTTTATGGCAACGTTGTAGCCAGGCAGGCTCAGCCAGAAATGCCGGCAACAGCAGGTGAGGGTGCCCTTCGGAGGCAAGAGGGAGCAGTGTGATAGCACAGGTGCCTTCGTTTCAGCCTGGGGTTCTGGACTGAACGAAGCAGCCCAGAATCTAGATTGGCCAAAGCTCACACTGTGCATTGGGAACTGATCGTTGGTCCATTCATAATTTTGATCAAGTTCTATTTATTTTTTCACAATGATAAATAGGAATAAACAGTAATAATTTCAAATCACAAGTTCACTATAAATGAATGTTTCCTCTGCTGATGTTGAGTTAGGCATTATCCCAAATATAATCGATCGTATATAATCAATTCTGTATCTAGTAAAATCTTGCTTAAAATAGTGGAATTAATTGTATAATATGAAATTGTTAGATTTTTTAGGAAAAGATTTTCTTCAACACTTCAGTTAAACAGAGTTAATTTTCGTTTTCGTATAACTCAGTTTGCTTCCATCAAGGGAACGGGATCTGGTCCCAACGCTGACATTAATTAGTTCAGTGATAGTAACTAATTTTCTTTTCCTTTCTTGATCTCAGTTTCCTCATTTTTTCGAAGTAAAAGAATTAAGTAGATGTAAAGCCTACTAAAGTCTTTTTCTCTATGCAGTTATATGCCACAAGCTCTGAAAAGGTCCTGAAAATTATTTTGAGAAAATAGTAGCATCAACGAAATGAGTTATTATTTTCCAGGGTAACAGTTTTAAGGGATAAATACCCATTTGGATATGTAAGTCCTAATAAATCTCATTCCCTTGTGGTCACAATTTCAACAACTACAGTTTGAAATGGCAGGTTTGGGATGAGACCAGATCATCAATTTTAGAGTTTTTCTATGTTCTACATTTTTTAACTTAATGTAATTTTTTTCATTGTAATAAATTTATTTCCCTTTTAGTGCTTTTTTGGCATTCCTAAAATATAGCAGAAAATCTTTTTAATGGATGCTTTTAAAAGAAGGAGGTTATGAAATAAGGGTCAGAATTAGTGAAAGATATACTTGGGAAGGAGCAGGAATTTTATTCTAGACTCAGACTGGAAAGGTTCTTAGAGTTTGAATGTCACTAAATCCTTTGTTTCACGTATGAATCCTCTGCTTTTCTATTCAGCCAGTAGGTATTTTTCTGAACCTCTAGTTCTAGCAAAGCCCAAAGGTGAGTGCCTCAGAGGAGGAGAACGTTATTTAGCCACCAAGCTGACTACTAAAAGTGGTTTTGTGAGAAACTTAATTTTAACAACATGTGTTAACTTTGCATAAACAACTTCATTATTTGTGCTAATAGAAGTGAGTATTTGCATTGGTACATTAAATCTGCTTTAAATTAACTTAAATATTTAAATAATTTTGTGTCTGAGATTCTGAGAGTTTTATAAGAAAAAGGCCATATAACTTCTAAGGAGTTGGCAAACCGTTCAGCTTCCCAAGAGGGTCACTTCTTATAGCCAGCCCTTCTCAAAGTGGGGTCTGGGGACGCTTGGGGCCCCCTGAGACCTTATAGGGAGTCTATGATGTCAGAAATATTTGCATAATAACACGAAGACATCGTGTACCTATCCACTCTCAAGAATGCACCAGACAAGTGGTATTGAAACAGATTCAACGTAGAAGCAGATACATGAATCGACTATCACTATTAAGCCCAGATGTTGTTTTAAATAGAAAAATGTAAAACAATGCCATTCTTCTCATTAACTCTTTTTTATAGAAAATGTAGTTATTTTTTGCCAAAAGTATCGTTACCATATTTATAATTTTTACTTTTCAATTAATAAACCCTTTAAATTATTCTCAGCTTTAATTGCTAAGATGGCATATATCAGCAGACATAACCCGCCCAAAGAAAAGCTATTTGAGGTCCTCAGTAATCTTTACAAGTATAAAGAACCTCTAGTTCTTGAGGTTCCTGAGGCCAAAAAGTTTGAGAATTGTTGGACTAAAGTCAAATACTGAGCTAGGGATATTTTCCTCTCATGTTTCTTTTCATATTTATTTTGCTTCCTATAGCTTTTACATAATTACAAAAAGCTACACGCAGAATATTGTTCTTTCTTAAGTTTCCATGTCTCCATAATCATTACTTTTATATTTGTAATCCCTGTTATGTTCTGTGACACTAATACGTGATATTATAATTGAATCATTGCTTTTATAACAGTGTAAGTTTTTGTCATGAAATATACTACTACAAAATTCTTTTACAAACCTTGCTTTTGAAACGTGCCTTGGAGGTGAATTCCCGCTATGGCATTGCCATGTCAGAAAGCGCAAACATTTTAACAGTTTCTAAATGAATTGCCGAACTCCAACCCCCAAATCTGTTCTAATTTATGGTGTGGGAACTGTTTCCAACACCCTGTCGGAGTGTTGAGAAATAATTTTCATTGTTCTTGATTGTTTAGTACCTAACATTTTACCGATGCCCACAGAGATGGTTTCTTGATTGACAGTTCTGGACAAGACCAGCTTTTAGAAAACGGGAAGTGAGAGAAATGAGAAATGCGGGTGAATCAGAAACCCAGCCATCTGTGGCCTAACAAGCCCTCCAGGTGATTCTGATGTAGCTAAAGTTGAGGACTGGTCTAGGGACTTCTGTATACACCTGCTCACCCAATCTCCCTTCTCACGAACGGCACAAGTTGCGAACTGTAACGCAAACCCGAGCCCCACTCTCAATGGATTGAAAATGGAAATCATTTTGAGCTTTCTGGACAAGCTGCAGAAATCCTGGGACAGTCACTAATGTCCCTGCCCCAGGGCCAACGGTACAGGTAGGTGTGTGTTCCTGTCCTGTCTAATGCGGCCCCAGTTTATCGCAGCAGATGAGACAACACGTGGGAATGACTCAGAAGGGTCAGCCCCGCAGGCCTGGACTCCGTCCGGGCACCGCCTCGCTCAAACCCGTTCTGTGCCAGGGCCTCTGCGGGGAGTGTCTGGGAAAGTCGGTGATATCAGCCCTCGAACCACAACAGACGGCTCTCGCCCTCTGCTTTCTCTGTCAAAACTACCACTGGGTGCAAAAAGAGAGATAGAGGGACGCACTGAGAACTGACCAAAAGCAAAGTGTTTAGAGAAAGCACGGATTCTTCAATGTCGAGAGGTTCTAATTGCCATGCTCTTTCCGAAGACTCTCAGCTGCCTTCTCGCACAGAACTTTCTGATTTGTTCTTTTCTATCCTTTTGCTTCCTCATTTCTTAATTTTTTCTATTTCCCGTCACTCAATCCTGTTACAAATTTGGTGAGAACCAATAGGTGAACCGAGCATGATGGGATGAAGAAGATTTAGGGCCTGCTCTCGAGGAGCCCGTGTTTGGTGACATTCCACACTCAGGTGGCCGCCGTTTGAGGGCTGAGGTTCGTGCCAGGCATTGAACTTGTTGTTGGGGTTCAAAAATGAACTCAGCGTGGCCCGTGCACTGGAGGAGGGGTGGGCGCAAGCCGAGCGTGAGAAGGCAGAGAGGCAAGAATGATGGAATCCACCTGAAGGAGCCGAGGATGCCTGGGCGGAGCATCTTCCCCGGGAGCGGGGCTGGCCATGGGAAGGGGGCGGACGGAGGGGCGATGTGTGTTAGTGCAGCGTCTGGAGGGAGGGGGGGCGCCCGTGGCGGCTCCAGTGCAGGTTTCATAGCCGAAGATGAGGTTGGCAAAGCAGGGCTGGGTTGTGAAAGATGCCACATGGCAGGCTTGGGAGTTGAGACCTGGTTCTGGAAGGAGTAGAGGTTTGCAGGGGTTTTATTAAGTGGGGAAGAGAGACGGTCGGGTGCAGGCGTTAGAAAGCGGTGGGAAGGATGGACTTGAGATAAAGGGAAGG
>RJWJ010038600.1:0-14910 GCA_004363605.1 Indri indri
TGGATGTGTCAGTCAAAGCAAAGGCTAAAAAAGTGTTGCCTTTGACCACAGAGCGGCTGTCAAGGCTCTTCTGCCCAGGCTAGCGCTGCAGGGGTCGGGGAGGACAAGCCGCCGTCCCCAAGGCAGACGTTCCGTCCCCCTCCACCTTCTCAGGGCTCTCGATCATGGTGGGTTGTGCCAGGCAGGGGCAACCCCTGGCCTCAGAACTCCAGGTCTTTATGATCCATCTTGAAGGATTGTCTCCTCTGCCAGAAAAACCAGTCTTCCAGGGCACGTTGCACCAATACATAAACGTATCTTTAATGACTCTCTGGTGAACAGCGCAGTCCAAAATAACTCAGGATTCTGGTAACAGAAGCGACATCTAGTTCAAGTGTTTTTGTTGGGGTGGGGTGGGGGGACTCACAGATCTTTCCCTCTTATTTTTTTTTATTTTTTTTTTTTGTAGACAGTCTCACCCTGTCATCCTGGTTAGAGTGCAATGGCGTCATCATAGCTCACAGCAACCTCAGACTCCTGGGCTCAAGTGATCCTCCTGCCTCAGCCACCTGAGTAGCTGGGACTACAGGTGTGGGCTGCCACACCTGGCTGATTTTTTTTTCATTATTATTTAATTTCTTTGTAGAGACAAGTCTCACAGTGTTGCCCAAGCTGGTCTCAAACTCCTGGCCTCAAGTGATCCTCCCACCTTGGCCTCCAAAAGTGCTGGGACTACAGACGTGAGCCACAGCATCCAGGTCCCACATTCCTTTTTAAATAATGTAAAACTTAGGGAAAAGCCTAACTCTCTCTCTCTGTGAAACAGTGACCTCTTTCACCTACTAAGAGTTTAAAAAGCTGTGGCTTCAATTGCACCACAACAGCCTCCTGATGACAAGGGTTCTGTTCCCAAAGCCATCAGGGGAGGAGCTGAAACCACGTATCCTCGGAGAGTGCAACAGGGCGGCCCCTTTAAAGACTATTAGTTTCCCGTGACCATAAAATTCTCATCTGCTGTGGTAGATGTTTCCTCAACGCAACCCACGAGTTACTTGTAGAAAGGCCGTCTGCAGGATGTGTTCATGAAGTTTTCAACTCGGAGGTCAAATGTTTCAAGCTTAGTTTGTGAAATCTTCCTGTCCTCACTCCTTATTCAATCCAGACTTTCAGACCACATTCCCCATTTCAGCCTATGTTAGGATGCTGTTGACTCTCCGTGGGAAATGACTTCAGGTAACAGGTTTCAAAGGACAGGACCTGGGCAAAATGCCAACAATGTGACTGGGATGAGTGACTACAACCAGGGAGAAAGTGTACTGGCCTTAAATCCCATATAACTTACTTGAAAATGGCTTTGCCTTCGCAGAAAAGTTTGTGTCCGTGTCTGTATGATTTGTATGTATGTAGAGTTCCTGGTTGAACTCACTCTGAACCCATGTCTGAAACAGACTTCTGCTGCTCTGCCGGATTCACCAGGCAAATCTCACTGGCACATCTTAAAAGAAGCGCTTCATGTTTGTCATCTTTAAAATCTACGTTTAGCTGAACTGTACCTCTGTTTTTCCTTACCAAATTTGCCTGCTCACAGAAGGCCAAGGTCAAAAAACTAAACTCCATAAAATGCAAATGCAACGTCTGTTGAAAAGATTCAAAGGAGTTTAAATCCGAATGAGCCTAAAAGTTAGAGTATTCAGCACTCCGACAGCCAGCCTGTGGAGGATCTAAGGATCGTTCAGGGCTGCATTCTGACAGAGTCCTCTCCTCCGACCCCCATCAACTGCAGGGAGTCCAGAGAGGAACCCGAAGACACACCAACCAGGTCACATAGTGGAATGTGTCTATTACGTAGGCTGGAAGAGAAACCCGGCTCAGCCACTCCCGGCAGGCACCTGCGCCCTTACCTGCAAGAAGGCCAGGACCACTCTGCAGGAGGGGAAGGCCCGTCATTGGGGTGACCCCAGATTGTCAGCTGCCCCAGCCCCTTGCCCTCAGTGACTTCACTAGCACAACCCCCACCGGGGGAGCTCATCAGACCCCCGCGTCTTGGGGATTGGCTGGGCAAAGGCTGGACTGCAAACAGCTCAGTTGCGTGTTAAGTTCTCTTAACCTACAAACCCGTGTCCCATTGTGCAAACCAAAAATGCACACTTGATTCAGTTACGTGATGCCACAAAAAAGCAAAACATTGAATTTCCTCCCTAGGGCTATTCCTTACACTCCTGACAAACAGCATATGGCACCAATCATGCTACTCCAAGTGACTCCCAAGCCACAGTGCTCCAAAGAAACATACAACTGAATCAGGGAATGAAAAATCTCAGCCTACTAAAATATACAAAAACTGTTGTGCTAGAAAGCTGAAATATGGAACACTGTGAAATTGCGTATGAAGAGTCCGACACTAACACTCCAAAACTGAAATGAGCAGGGAGGGACTGTTGGCTGTGAGCGGACACTTGTGGGCAGGCTCAAGAGCCACAGTGTTCCCAGGAAGCCCTCGTGCTGGGTCAGGGCAGGCGGAAGGTTGCTGCAGGTGAGGGATGGTCAGGGTGGAAAGCTGCCTGCCCACCCGACAGGGGAAATCCCACGGCCCCCACAGCCCAGGCTCATGAGTGACAACTGCCCTGCTCCCAGTTGCTGCAGGGAAGCAGCTGAGCTGCAGCCCTGCTGCCTGTGGTCAGACTCCCAGGGTTCCCGGAGCTCAGTGGGCTCCCAGAGTCCAGTGCCCACTCCTTGGCACAGGATTCTGGCCTCCCTAGTTAGGTCTTGGAAGTGGCCGGCCACCTTGCTTCAGGAACCTGGAGGGTTTTTGTTTTTGTTTTTGTTTTTGTTTTTGAGACAGGGTCTTGCTATATTACCCAGGCTGGTCTTGAACTCCTGACTCAAGTGATCCTCCCACCGTAGCTTCCTGAGTAGCTGGGATTACAGGTGCATGCTACTATGCCTGGCTATAACACTGGAGGTTTTCAGGGAGAAATTTTGTTCCATACAAACTGCCACATTTCCAGCCACTGCTTCTGAAACTCTTTAGATAGAGACATACACATTTCCTCACCCGACATTCCCTCACCCAGTGATCCATGGACACACGTGCCCGTGAGGAAGAAACCGCATTCTCTCTCTGGTGGAGGACAGGGTCATTAAATCAGCTGGGAAGAACTTAGTTTTTAATCACTAGAACTAGGTAAGATTTTAAAGTTATTGCATCTTTAAGCAGGATGGCCCTCACTTACTCTAACTGAGGCAAATATTGCTGCAAAAAACACCAGCTACACTGTGGGGAATCTTGTTTTTGGTGTCTGTGTGTGTTTATTCCTTTTAGGAAATACACTCTTAAAATACTTCCTGACTCTGGTCAGTATTGCCCCTTCCTTTGAAATAACTTTTCAAAAACAAATAAAACCTAATTTAACTTCCTTTACATTTCAAGACAAAATGATTGCCAATAGTAAACAAAGAAAAGTTGGCACTTCATAAAATAAAATTGTCATTTAAGAAATCTCCAGTGCCACTACTCTCAAAAGCCTACAAGCATCCGAGAAAGACTGGGCTGTTTAAAATATTTTACCAAATTCTGAACTTTTGAAGAGCTATTCTCCAACATAGAATAGGAGAGAGCAAAGCTAGGTTTCCTTTTCTAACAGCTGTGTTTCATGCTCATTATATTATTAAATAGGTCATTTCAAAATTAATCATTTGAACTCCAAAATATAGTTTTGAAAATCAATAATGGTTTCTATGGGTATAGAAAATCTGTTGTACATAACCCTTAAAAATCTACTTCTTATCTGTTTTATTCTAGATTTAATAGGTTACCATTGTAAAGGATACTAGATAAGAAGATAGCTATTTTGATCATGAATTACATTGGGCTCCTAATTTCATCCTAGTTTAATTTTAAATAATCCAAAGCAACCCAAAATATTGCATTATTGCCATACAAACAAGTAATTTCAAACTGTGTTATAGCCTTTATATAATACATTGTCAATATCTACAAACTTAACCATAAGAAAAATACAAAACGTGTTTATCTAGGTGTTGTTATTATGCAATAATGCACTTTTAAGAAATGGTATACCAGACCCAAGAACACCTGGACAACACATGAAAAGGCTTCATTGCTTTTGTATTTAGTAACAGAGAAACAGTGTCATTCTAATAATTGATTATTTTTACTGTTATACAGTTTTTATAAGCATATGTGAGCTAAGTATTCATTATTTAATCAATGTGACCATTTTTAAAAGTCTGCTTAACTCCAACTATAAATTATAACTCATTAACTCCTAATGGATTTCTGTCAATAAATTATTTTTAAAAATTTGCCATGATCAGTTAACTTTCGGAAACACTACCATAATCAAGGGGATGTCCCCAAACCAAAGTTCAAAGTAAGTATTTTTAAAGTGTAAGACACCACATTCTAAGGCACAAAAATACCTGGCAGTTTTGTAGTGTGAAGCTAATTCAGATGGGTGCTATATTTCAGTTGCACTGATTTGTTATTTTTTTTTTATTTCAGCATATTATGGGGGTACAGATGTTTAGGTTACGTATGTTGCCTTTACCCCCCCTTCCCCCCTGTTGTTATTATTTCTTAAGTGCAAGAAGGCAGCAGGTGGATTCCCCTCCCAGTATAATAATTGTACTTTGGTGTCTTAATGTTTATTCTGAACAAGATTACTGAGAGTAATGGCAACGGTTTTACCTTTACCCAAAGGAGTTTTATTTAAAGTGGCAAAATTCAAAGTTTAACTGCTTTATTAATTATAATTTTCGGTATATAGTGTTTTTTAAAAAATACTACTTCTCTAGAGCAGGGGTTGGCAAACTTTCTATGAAGGGCCAGACAGTAAATATTGCATACTTTGCCATATGGTCTCTGCTGCATCTACTCAACTCTGTGTTGTAGCGTGAAAGCTGCAAAGAATACACGAATGAATGTGCATGGCTGCGTTCCAGTAAAACTTATTTATGAACACTGAAATTTGAATTTCGTATAATTCTCATGTGTCACAAAATAGTATTCTTCTTTTGAAATTTTTTCAACTATTTAGAAATGTAAAAGCCATTCTTAGGTCACAGGCCCTGCAGGAACAGGCTACAGGCCAAATTTGGCCCATAGGCTGTAGTAGGCCTATCACTGTTCTGCAGGGAAACAGTGAAACTGTCCCTCCTCAGAGACTACTATCCCAAAAGTAACTGATCAGCCATGTGCTGGGAAATAGGAAGACTTTACTTAAAAAAGTGAATTACTAAGGTGTGACCAAGGGGTGAAGGAGTAACGTGGTCACCGAGGATGGCTACCTGCCGGCTCATCCACAGCCACATGCTCTTGGCGTCCACAGCCAGCAGCAGCGAGCAAAGAAGGCGGTCCAGACCCTGCGCCGCAGTCCTGCCAGGGCAGGGTGCCCATCTGGGTCTGAGCAGCATTGACTTGCTGGGCACATTTCAGCATCCTCAAGTCACCACTGGCCGCTGTGGCTGAGCGGAACAGAAAGCCACCGTTCCATCCCCCCACCCCTGCTCTGGGAGTCCAGCGACTAGGAGCCCAGCTTCTCTGGCTGCCAATGGCCCAGCACGAGTCTACAGCTGCTGTGTGATCCGTCTACAAAAAGGGGGCTGGGCCCTGTGCAGCTCACAGTCAAGGCCTACCAGATCATTCTAGCATTTCAATTCACCAAACATCTTATTTTGGCCGGGGACAGAACGCTTTCTAGAGAACATTTTAGCCCACTGTGGGAAATCTGGGCCCTTCCACAGCAGAGAGGAGGAAGTGAAGAAGAGAACTTTGTAAATACTGTTGTTTAACGATTGTTAAAGTTCACAGCATCATCAGGCGCCACAGACCACCTGACTACCTAGGCCTCCCCCAAACGCACCGGAGCTAAAATACAAAGTGCAATGTAAAAGAGTGTGCAAGTGGCCTTTAGTTTTTTAAAGGACATTTGTACACAACCGCACAAGTAAATAACATTAAGTCTGGGCAAACATTTCCCGATTCCAGCAAAAAGAAAAGGACCTGGCTCAGCCCCCACCCGGTTTTCTCTGAGAAATAGGCCGGGCGCAGAGGTGCCACACGGCGGCCACAGCGGGGCGTCTTCCCTTAGTGCACGGTGTCAGGACGCTTGTCCTTTCCCCAGGGGTCTCCAGCAAGCTGCAAGGGCTAAAATATGACATGTAGAGTTAAAAACAAATCCCGAGGTCTTAGAACCACGCTCATGAATCCATAGTCTTTTTCTTGGCTAAAGTTACTGCTGGAGCCAAGGGGATTTCTTCCCATTCTGACGCACGCTGGGCATCCTAGAGGCCATCTAGGAAGGTACAAGTGGTAAGAGACCTTTGGACCTTTGCTTGGGCTCACTAAACTCGCTCAGGGGTCGGCCTGTGGTGCGAGTTTACGGTTTGGGGGCTCCCTCCTTCCCCTCTTCGCTCGCCTCACGCCAGATCCGCAATACTCAGCAAAGCGTCCCAGCAAGTCCCTCGGGAAGGGCAGCCCCACCTTCAGAGCGCTCGGGGCTCAGGGCGCATCAGCTGGGCGCGTGTATCGCAGCGTGTAGTTGGCCCCCGCGTTGTTGTCCCAGTACTCGCCCTGCGCGCAGCGGTAGCAGATAGCGAAGTGGACGGCGACGCCGCGCGCGTCCGCTTCCTCCCGGTCCTCAGGAGGCAGGCCCGGGGGCAGGCACAGGGAGAAGTGGAAGCGCTCGGCGCCCGGCTCTTTCTCAGCATCCTCGGACTCTGGTCCGGAGACCCCCGACGGCGCCGGTGGCTGCTGAGTCTCCAGCGGCTCGGACTGCAGCTCGGCTGGCACGTCCAGGAAGGAGCGCCACTCCGTAAAGGTGTAGCGCACGGTCACGGTCCTGGGCCCGGGGCAGCCGAGCACCCGGCCCGAGCCCTTCACCTCCGCGCCCCAGGGCACCGAGCACTGCACGCGCTCCAGGCACACGCGCTGCCGCCGCAGGCGCTCTGCCGCGGCGCTCGGCCCGGGGAGCTGGAAGAGCGGCCGGAGCCCGGGGGGCGGCGCGGAGAGGGGCGCGGCCGCAGTCGCCGGGGCCAGCAGGCCCCCCAGCTGCTCCAAGTCCTCGGCCCGCATGGGGAAGCTGCGGAGGCGCGAGAGCACGGCGGGCGGCACCTGCGGCTCCTCGGCCTCGCTGAAGTGCTTGACGCTGGCCAGGCTCAGCCCCAGGGTGTCCGCGAACTGCACCCGCTTTTTGCATTTGGCGCAGCAGCCTCCGGGGCTGTGCGGCGCGTCCTCGGCCCCCTCTGCGTGCTCGCCGCCTAACCCCAGGGCCTGCTGCTGCAGAAACTTGGCCGCCTGCAGGATGGGATCGGCCGGCAGGGAAAAGGAGCGCGCACCGCGGCCACAGCGGCGGCACTCTAGCAGCTCCTCCTGCGCCTGGCGGGCAGTCTCTTCCTTCCGGGAGAGGGGCCTGTCCCGTAGCTGAGCGTCAGGGCACCGGGCTTCCGTTGTGCCACCGCCTCCCTCGCCGCCTTCCAAGCAGAGGACCTCCGTAGCGGGCAGTTCCTCGGCCGGCGGGGACTCTCCGAAGGGCGCTGATTCCGGCGCCTCCAAACTTAGCAGCTGGGCCCTGGAGGGCTCCATGACGCTGTCCTATCCTGGGACTTGTCCGGGCCGCGAACCCGGACTCAAGACTCCTCCAGAGACTTAACTCTTCCTGCCTTTGAAGGAGCGCACAGCTCCAGCTCCCGCTCTTCCGCCCCGCGGCGAGGCGGCCCGGGCTCGGGAAGAGAACGGAGTTCCACTTTGCAGCCGTCCGGGCTTTTAGCTGCCGCTGCCCGGGAGGAGTGGGAGGAGGATGCGGGCCTGGGGCTGGCTCCCAGGCGACACCGCCTTGGGGTTGAACCTGCCCGCCACGGGGGAGGGCCGGGGGGCGGAGAGGCGCGGACGCCGGAACACCTGGAAGCGAGTTCCCGAGTGCTCGGGTAGAAAGTGGGAGACGACTTTCTGTAGGTCGCAGGCTCCCTCTTACCCCCCGCCCCGCCCTCGCGTCGGCGGGGCTCGCGTCTGTCCAGCGTCTGGGGGTCGAGAGCGCGCGCTCAACTCTCTGAGACCCGAGCGTGGACACAGTCTTCCTGCGCATGAAGTTGGCATGACGAGCCTGCCCACCGCAGGGTCACCGGGCGGTCTGCTTTCGGCTGTTGCCTCGGCCTGGGGAGTCCCGGGGGCGGCGCGCAATTGAGGAAAACTTGCCTACCAGGAGGCTGGAAGGAGGCCTGTCCCGCGCTGCCGGAGAGCCTGGAGCGCATCCCTTCCCTTCGGCTCCTGCCTTCCCCAAACTCCAGGGCGCCCCCGGCTCCAGTCCCACTCGGAAGCCTGACAAGGTCCGGCGCGCTCCCCCTCGGCGCCTCCGAAAGCCATGAGGCCGGAGCTGCCGCCCCCATCTGCCCCGCGGCGGCGCGGGGCGGGCAGGGGCCCGGACGGGGGCGGGGGCGGTGCGGGGACCCGCGGGGGAGCGGACAAGGCCGCCGGCCAAGAGCTGCCGGAGGCCATTCGCGCCAGGCCCCGGAGCACGTCCCGCTCCTCCCCCTGTCCCGCCCGCCGCGCCCGCGGGTCTGCGCCCAGGGCCCCGCAGAGAGGGCGGCTGGCACCCACGCCGGTGCCACCGGCCCCAGCGCGCCCTCCTAGCCCGTCCGCTGGCGCGGGGGCCTGACCCGTCCGGGGCGGCCCTGGGTACCCCGTCAGTGCTGAGGACTCCCCCTGCGCGACATTATTTGCAGAACAACCCTGTGAAGCAGGAGTCGTGTTATCCCTGCCCTAGCACATGGGACACAAATGTGTAGAAAGATTTATCATGGGCCAAGGCCCCACAGCTAAGTTGTGGTGGGACTTGAACCCAGGTAGCTTAGAGGGAACGTTTCCCCGTCACTACTAAGCCTGGGCTGGGGGCGGTGTCATGCGGAGGGGGCCCTGCTGGTCCCAGTGCTGGAATCTGGCAGGTGGTTTTGTGCCCGGTATGGAACCCTGTGATTGCCTCTCGACTTGGGCATGGCACCAGTGAGAGGCCCCACATACACCCGGCGTGGCTTCCTGGAGCAACTCCGAGATTTGGAAATAAGACATAATTTTTACATTTAAATGACCATTGATTAATCGTGGAGTTAAATACAAAATTCGCAAACTATTTTAAAGATAAAAATAGGACTTTAAAGATTTTGAGGTTGTGGTGCCCCTTTGGGCAACAACCTTCATCCAGGACAGGGACTAGACGGAGGTGAGGGAGGTGCCAGGCCACAGAATTTGAGGAGGCATCACTCTCAGGATCATGCAAGTGCCTGGCCCAGCCCTGGCCCACCCTCTTTGGTGGAAATGGCAGAGACCCCTCACCCAGTATGCTGGAGGGACCAACTCTGATGCCAGCTCAGCTCCTCTGGCAGAAGAGAAGGTGCAATCTGACCTGGGCAGGAGGCCAGGGTCGCCTATGTGGAAGTCGAGGGGAGTTAACAGGTAGGTAACAGGTAGGACAGCAGGGAGAAACATGCCAGGCCACACACAGGCTCTGTGAGGGAGGGAAGTGGAGGGGACGGACTGAAAGAAGGCCAACGTGGCCCCAGGGCGCTGGCAGAGCTAAGGATGGAGGGCATGAGGAGAGGCCAGCCACTTAGCCTGGAGCAGTGAGAAGCCATTGGAGGGTTTTGAATCATGGATGTGACCGAGTGGATTTAAATCTTGAAAAGATCATTCTGGATACAGGATGAAGATCAGATTGCTGGGGGCAGAGGCAGTGTGGATGGACCCTGATAGTAGTCGGTTGAAATCGTTGTACTGAAGGGTGATCATACCTGGGTTGAGAGACGATGATGGCAGGGTGGCAGGAAGAGCTGTTTAGGAGTGAAAACCAATGTGGCACACTTAGGGACCCGACGGGGTAGGCGGGTGGGGAGGGAAGTGCCTGTTGGGATTTGAACTGGAGCTGCTGGGTAGAGGCAGCAGAAGTCACTGGGGCAGGGACCACGAGAAGAGGAACAGAGAAAGGGCAAGACCATGAATACATGTTGGGAGTTGAGCTTAGGTTCTCAGGTTCTTTCTGACACCACGTGGTGTCTGGTATAACACCAGTTCTCTCATTCTCCAGTGGGGTGTCCAACAATTCAATTCTGACTCTATCTACCTGGAGTTAGTGTCAAAATCCACAAATTAAAGGCTCGGTCCCACAAGACTTCCCCGACTTCCGATGCCAGCTGCAAATGGGGTGCCGAGGGTACCCACATTTCTGCCCCACCAACTAAAAATGCAGGGCTCCTAAACCGCCCCCGCCCAGGTTCCATAATGACTCACAGAATTCAGGAAAACACTTCACTTGAGTTTACCAGTTATTATAAAGAGTAAAACTCAGGAATAGCCAAATGGAAGAGATAGAGGCAAAGTATGGGAATGGTGTGGAGCTTGCAGGGCCTCTCCAGGTGCACAACCCTTCAGGCACCTCCATGTGGTCCCCAGCCCTGAAGCTCCACCAGCCTCGTTCAAGACCTCAGGAGCTCAATCTCCACCCCCGTCCCCTTTCTAGAGGTGAGTGGGTGGGTCCAAAATTCCCAGTCCTCAAATCACTTGGTCTATCTGGTAACCAGCCCATCCTGAGGCTATCTAGGGAGCTCACCCTGCCATCTCATTAACTTAAATGATTTTCAGGTGTGATCAAAAGGGACTTTTTATATTAATAAATAACAAAAGATTTTTGTTATAACAAAATAACAGTAGCAACATAAGTAATAAGAAATTTCTTCTCAGAAAATTCCAAGAGTTTTAGGATCTCTATTCCAGGAACTGGGGACAAAGACCGAATGCATATTTTTATTATTCCACGGTAAGTCTAGAGCTGAGAAGAAGAGGAGAGGGCCCAGGACTGAGCTTTGAGCAACTCTGACCATCTGTGGTCAGGAGCACCTGCAAAGGAGACAGAGCATGAGCGGCCAGAAGGGTTGGAGGGGACGGAAGAGAGTTGTTCCTCAGAAGTCTGGGAAGAACTTCAGAAGCAGAAATGGTGAGCACCCCACTTGGGGCCCATGGGGACTTTGCATCCTGAAAGGTGCAGAAGCACTCGGTGTCCCCTGCTCGGGCACACTGGGTGGTGAGACGACTTCTCTCCCTGAACTTTCCCCGGGACAGGGCCCAGGTCTTCTCTACTCTGGGATCCACATCCCTGAAGCTAATAGTTAAATGATGCAACATGCAAAACAACTTTGAAATTTAGACCATGTAGTCTACCCCCCTGAAATGTATTCAGTCCTACCTCAAATATCATGTGCGTCAGCTGCTAAAGTCTTTACTCCAGGCATTCAGAGGCTCCTAGCTTTTCCATTGGTTCTGGTTGTATTGCTGCATGACGAACCACTCCAAACACAGTGTCTTTAAAAGTGAGAACAGCAGTTATTTTATTCATGAATCTGAAAGTTGGGCAGGGCTCCCTCACAGACAGCTTGTTATCTCTTCTGTGTTTGCAGTGATTTGCAGGCTGGGGCTGGGATCATCCTATCACCCCGTCAGGGGCCTGGGCTGGGAAAAGTCAATGACTTCAGGTGAAGTCATTGGAAAGGAATTTTTCCCTTTGTATTGAAAGCAGAAATGGTGCTGGGCCTTTCCTGGGTGATATACCAAGGCAATATTATACATGCAAACCCTGTGGTCTGATTCTACAGGTGGCACCCTCAAACACTTCGTAAGGATTCTAGCACTGCCTTTTAAGCACAAACATTTGCCAGATCACCAAATATTTCAAGTGGTTCACAGGCCACCCTTGTGCAACCTGGGGTAGTTCAACGTTTCCCCTGGTTATCCCACCCAGCATCAGAAATTGTAAGCGGGTCGAACAAAAATCTGGACTAACTTGGTCAGGTAACAAATCCAAGCCTTACAGCTGCCAAAGCCAGAGAGCAGGCCTCCTAAATCAGATATTTCACAATGTGTTCTGCTCTGACAACCTGACCGGGGCACGTGGAAGATGGAGGTGTGCAGATGCCAGTATGACCAGTGACAAAGGTCATGAAACACACAGCACCTGGGTAACTGCAGGTTCTACTCTGACCTCATCTGTGAACAGCACTGGTCTTTTTGTTTTATGTGGCAAGAAGATGTATAAAGGGTTCCCACCTAAATGGCTGGGATGATGTGGACTTGGATATCTGGCACCTTCTGTCACCATGTACTACACTTTAAATGCCAGCCAAATCACAAACTTGGGCTCCTTCGTTCATAAGGTAGTGCCGCATAAACACACCAGACGAAATGACATTGAACACCCATTTGTGTATCCCCACTCTAAGTGCTTTTCGATGTTGAGGACCTTATTCCCAAATTTTGGAATCTGTGGTTCGGAAAAGGCAATCCTAAATCTTTCCATGGTAATAAAATCAGAGTTCAATACCACTATACAAACACAAGAAGCATTCCAATCAGAAATTAATAGTTTAGCCTCTGTTGTACTCCAGAATAGTCATGCTCTGGATACACTGACTGCTCAGTGAGGAGGAGGAGGAGCTTGTGCAGTCATTGGCAAAAAATTCTGCTTCTGTGTGAATCAGAAAGGACAAATAATGTCTAATTTAGACTCTTACAAGATAAAGTTAACACTCTTTATCAGATAGCTGAGGTGCATCCATTTTATTGGACCCACCTATTCCCGGGGCTGGGAAACTGGTTTAATGGGATATGGGGAAGAATGTTGAGGTTTTTTCCTGCTTACTTATTCTTGTTCCAATCTATGTCCCTGTTTCCTTTTGCCCAGATCTCTTATTACTCAGCTACTGACCCAATTCTCTTCACAACCACCAACTCAGCTTTTAATATGTGAAACTTCCCGTGAAGTTTCAGACAGGGGGAATGAAAGGGATCGGAACATGCCACTTCAAGATCCGCCACTTTGGCATATTGATATTTTGAGCTAAAAGCAATTGAGAAGATGCCGGAAGGGCTCCTTAACCTTCCCCTTTCTCACCTAAAAGCAGGACATAAATACGCTACGAGAAAGGTGCCCTCCTGATACCAGGAAGAAGAGAGACTATTCTTATCACTGGAGACGGGAGTCAACACCAGGATGAATCTGTACAAACAAACCTGCTAAAATAACCTTTGTCTTTCATCAGTTTCCTCCATATATTTCCTGGTTACTTTCTCACAATTTACTGACCTTGACCCAAACCCGTTTTTTCTTTGTCTTGTCACATCTTCACAGCGTACCATTCTTTTTTAAAATGGTTAGCTGAGTTCTCAGGCCTATCCACTTTGGATCTTCATTGCTTACATAAGAAGGTGTCTGTGTACACATAAGAATATTCACGGTAGAGGATGTCAGTACTTTAAGACGGGAGCCTGCCAACCTCCTCATTTGCCTGCAAATTAATAAACTTCTCTTTCCTTCTCCTCAAACCACTCATCCTCATTCTTATGGCATGGCCTTGGGGACAAGTGCCAAACTTTTGAGAACACCAAGACAAGCTTGAGAAGAACAAGGTAAGTACAAACTGCATAGCATGTCAGGTGGTCGGACTCCATGTGGATGTGAAATATACCTCTGGCGGTATAGTAATGAATTTCTGAGGGTGTTGGATCCTAAAATGGGTCATCTAAGGTGACTTGCGACCTTCCTCTCTGATTGTAACCAGCTCCATGAACAAATTTCAATGACCTTGTCCCCTATGTTTTTTATAAACTCTCTCTTAACTAACCACTTGATCTTTCGAGTTGTTTCCCAGAAATGATGGATTTTCTGCAAAACAAAGGAGTTGAGATTCCGAAGGGCCCAAGGCAGGCTTCCTGACTCCAGCACTCACCGTCCTCCTTGCCCTACTCCAAGGCACACGGCCCCTTCTTAAAAAGGCTATGATCTCCATGAGTCCTGCAGACAGATTTGAGACAGCTTCCCTTGTTCTCCCAACAAGACATCTGTCATATTAAAAAATGCCATTCTTCCTCGGGGGAAAAAAAAATTCACATTTAATAAAATGTATATGCTTTTCTCCTGTTAATCTGCCTTTTGTGAGTTTAATTCTCAGGCTCAGCCACAGAACCTAAGAGAGTAGAGGAAAAGTCATTCCTCTTCTACACCATACATAATATGCCAAAGTATTTTTAAAATATTAAAAAATTTTAAATATTTTAAAGGAGGAAAATCATTTTAGAAATAATTCCCCTAATTCTTCTTTAGCTTTTTGAAAGAGATTAGCTTGCTTAAGTTAAAGCCACAGTGATTTTTCAGGGTTTAACTGCAGCAATGGAAACTTCCAAGAAAAATGCCTTCTAACTTGAGGGGATCAAACTCTACAGCACCTTAGGGCCCATTTATCAACACAGCTGAAATATGGCAAAGGAATACACTTGCAATGAATTTGAAAAAAACATGACCGTGCTTGCCTGGATCATTTTTCTCTCATATGTGTGCCTTCTCATAGAATTGAGGAAATTTAAGGGCTCAACAAATAAAGCCAAGAGAAATTAATTTGTTTAACCAAGACTAGAATGGTATCTAGTATGGCTAACACTCACTGCTCACATCATTTCTTACCGCCCTCACATAGCCCTGTGGGATGGTGGTGACTATTATATTACATCCAATCACAGGTCTTGTAGGCTCAGCGAGGTGAGATGAATTGCTCTAGTTACATTGGTAGTAAACTGCTGAGCCAGGATTTGGATTGAAGCATGTCTGGCACAGTACTGAGCCCCACTGCAGCCCTCTCTGAGCTTCTACTTGACACTAGTGATGTTGCTTTTGGTGAAAAAAGAAAAAGCCCCCCAGTAAGACGGGGACTTCGTACCTTCCCACAACCAAGGAGATGAGATGTTAATAAGAAAGATTTAAGGCTTTGAGTTTTTTATATTCTTAATCTCTTTGGCGTCTCCAGTGTGCTTCACTTATGTTTCTGATCAAAACTTTAACACAATTTGCATAATCTTTTCTCAATGTAACTTGTTAG
>RJWJ010038601.1:0-14909 GCA_004363605.1 Indri indri
AGAACATATGGAAGGGAACAATGATGCTATTGGTAGAAAATGCTGTATGATAGTGTATTTATATTCTGAAAGTTCTTGCTGTAAACAGCTTAGTAGAAACAGCAATGGCTGCTTTTTCATGTGTGAGGTAGTGACATAATTCTCACTGTCTTAGACTCAAATGTATTCTCTATTGAAATAATACATTTACTAGCCTACTGGATAGAGAGGTTGTCTTCTCTAATTATTATTTTTTTCAATATTGAGAGTCTAGTTAGTGAATTGCAAGAATCGTAATTCTTCCACAGAAATGCTGCTGAATTTCCAGTAGCTGTGACCTCTCTTTCAATGGAAGTATACTTGCCTTAAAACAACATGTCCTTTAGTTTAGTGGATCAGGGCTTGGAATTCCCAGTCAGAAAGACCTGGGTTCCGGTTCAGATTTACTGCTTGACTCATTATTCATGGTCTTAAGTGGCAATTTCCTCATCTTTAAAATAAGGGCAATAGTATCTAACTCAGCACTTGTGAGAATTTAGTGAAATAATTAAAGTCAGGTACGTTCCAGGGTAAGTTGTTATCATCATTGTTACTATTATTGGGCAGTTGCACAGCCAATACACTAATTTAGAAAGTACTTTTATTTTACTAGGCTAATGGGTAAAGGAAGAGGATATTCAGATTATGGAAACTTTCATTTCTTCACTAGAGTGAAAATTATCAGAGTGAACAAATACCAGGTTCAAATCAGTCAAACTAAAAGTGTTGAAATGTAATGCTTTGTTTTCTTGTTACTTAGGGTCAACTCTCTAATATTTGTAAGATTTGTTGCATAGTATTGTAATCTATTTATATGGTTCGAGTCAGGATTCTCATCAGTTATTCTACTGGGAGATGGTTCTTTTGGGCAATTTGCTGTTTTGGTACTCAGGTCTTTGCGGTGGCACCCTTGGTAAATAAGACCTATTGTGAAATATAACACAAGATTCTATCTGGTTCTTGTGGTTCATGAATTCTGTTGTTTAAAGCCTTGGCTTTCCTTCTGTCACTGATGCTAATGGAAAGTTTTTCATAAGAACAATAATTTCATTTGAGACATGATGACAGGGAATAATCTGGATTTGAAAACCAAGTCTTCATGTAACTCTTTTATAATAGATTTGCAAATGCCAAAATTGAAAGAGCACAATCTTCCTTGAACTCGCACTGGCTTCATCCAGGAAATTGGACGGTAATTTTTTTTTTTTCCAGAATCTATCTTCAGGAAACTTCAGAAAAATGGGAATCTGGGAATTACGGATTCAATATAAATGTAAGCTAGGGTAAGGCATGTAAAAAGTAGGTCATTTTTTATGATTCCATGTGTTGATCGGATTATCCAGACATTTACTACACTTTCACTTTTTCAAACCTTTATAGGGATAGGCCATTAGAAATTATGCCAGAAGGCAAAACTCACTCAGTTTTCTCCCCCGATGAACAGGTTGAAACAATAATTGCTTCTAGTATCTCATGATGTAGATGAGACTTGATAATTTGAGAAAAATAGATTTTTTTAATTTGTGGAAAAGATCCCTACTGCTATACACTTAAACTTTAACCTGGAGTTTTATATCAATCCAATGGGACAACTGGTAATCATTATATTTATTATACAGAGACAAGGCAATTGGGAGCAACACTGGAGCTACTTCATTAGGAATCATGAGTCCAAAGAAAGGATGTCATCCAAAGAGAGATATAGTCATCAATGATTTACACATGCCAAGTGATATATTAAATTAGCCAAAGCAATCCTAAGCAAAAAGAACAAATCTGGAAGCATCACATTACCCTCATTCAAATTATAATACAAGGCTATAGTAACAAAAACAGCATTGTACTGGTATAAAAGTAGACACATAGATCAATGGAACAGAATGGAGAAACCAGAAATAAAGCCATATACCTACAACCAACTTATCTTTGACAAAGAAGCAAAACAGATACTGGGGAAAGGACACCCTATTCCATAAATGGTGCTGGGAAAATTGGAAAGCCACCATACAGTAAATTGTAACTGAATCCCTATCTCTCATCATATGCAAAAATTAACTCAAGAAGGATTAAAAACTTCAATGTAAGGCCTGACACCATACAAATTCTAGAAGAAAACTTAGGAAAAACTCCTTTGGACATTGGCTTAGGCAAAGAATTTATGACTTAAACCCCAAAAGAAAGCACAACAAAAACAAAATTAAATAAATGGAACTTAATTCAACTAAAGAGTTTCCATACAGCAAAAGAAATAATCAACATAGTAAATAGACAAACTACAGAATGGCAGAAAATATTCGTAAACTGTATATCTGACAAAGGACTAATATCCAGAATCTGCAAGGCACTCAAACAAATCAACAAGAGAAAAACAAATAACCCCATTAAAAAGTGGGCAAAAGACATGAACAGACATTTTTTAACAGAAGATATATAAATGGCCAACAAACATGTATAAAAATGTTCAGCATCACTAATCATCAGGGAAATGCAAATTAAAACCACAATGAGATATCATCTTACCTCATTCAGAATAGCCATTATTAAAAAGTCAAAAAACAATAGATGTTGGCATGGATGTGATGAAAAGGGAAGAAATATTCACTGTTGGTGGGAATGTAAATTAGTAAACCCCTATGGAAAACAGTATGGGCATTCCTTACAGAACTAAAAGATTAGATCCAGCAATTCCAGTACTGGTTATCTGCCCAAAGGAAAAGAAGTCATTATATCAAAAAGACACCTGCACTTGTATGTTTACCACAGCACAATTCACAATTGCAATGATATGGATTCAACCTAAGTGCTCAACAATTAATGATTACATAATGAAAATGTGGTGCATATATATGTGTGTGTGTGTGTGTGTTTATACACGCATATATACATACACACACAATGGAATACTACTCAGATACTACTCAGCCATAAAAAAAAGAATGAAATAATTTCTTTTGCAGCAACCTGGATGGAACTGGAGGCCATTATCCTAAGTGAAGTATCTCAGGAATGGAAAAACAAATACTACTAGTATTGTGAATTTGTAAATTGGTGAGTGGATACATGTCTGTAGGTGGAATGCAGAAGAAATTGTAGTTGCACAATCAGTACCTTTAAGGATCTAGAAAGATAGAGGGATGGAGAGTCACTTCTACATTACATTACCTCTCTCTACCACCTTATCTCAAAGGTGTCAGGGTGTTATTCATTTGAATGGAGAAGTCGCAAAGCTATAAATTGGGAAATGTCTTTATTGAAACAAAATCTGATTGGTAAAACCTCACAAGTATTCAGAGGAGCATAAAATGCCCACTTATAAGTGGGAACTAAATGATGGGTATATATGTTCATACAGAGTGGTATGATAGACTTTGGAGACTCAGAAGGGGGGAGGGTAGGAGGGGGGAGGGCATCAAAAATTATCTATCAGGTACAACATACATTATTCAGGTGACGGGTACACTAAAAGCCCGGACTTTATCACTATACAATTGTAACAAAAAACCACTTGTACTTCCTAAATTTATTGAAATAAATAAATTTTTAAAATAATTAATTATTCAGATAGTTGAAGCTAAGAAGTAGCGTATTTTATCTTTTGCTTTTCAGGTATAAATTTAGCCTGGCAGAGGCAATGAAATAGCTGTATAGAATATGAGGAACACTGAGATCTGCTTGGCTGAAATGAAAGAATTTATAATTTGGTAATATTCAGGTCAAATAATGCTGAAGGCTAATTTTCATGTTAAATACCTTTTTCTATAAAAGATGGCTGTACTTAAAATTTATTGTATTGCTTATGGAACCAAAAAAGGATAATGCTCAGGAAAAAATGTCAGGATATCCACTGGCTCTGCTGTATTATAGCAGCATATAGCTGTTTTATGGATTTAATGTAATAGTTTTAAAAGGTCATTTAAATATGAAGACAATTGTCAGTGTTGGCTCTTTAAGAATTTGCTTTCAGCAAAATATGTCAAGACTTATGTTGATGGAACTTCCAGGACCAAGCCTGGGCCTGTAGCTAGATCCAGACCATTTAATATTTTTACCCTTTTACTCTGATCTCCTAATTTGGGATGAGATCCCAATTCAGTCTGGAATCAGCCCTGCCTGTGTCTTGCTCAGGTATATAGCCCTCCCATAGGGCACAGTAAGACCCAGGAAACAAAATATCTCATTTTCTAAGAGAAATTCTAATTTCAAAAAAAATCCTCTTCTGTTTTTTTCATAAGTATACTTTGTATATACCGCACTATGTAGCATTATTTTTAGTCTTAGTAAATAAAATCACCACTGATATACATTCATAAATAAACATTCAAAGTTCAAAAACCATGAAAAAAATATATAGAGAGAACACAAAGAAGGCTAAAAATTTTATCTCTTGATATTCCAGCAGCTGTTTCTGGATTTTTCAGTGCTATAGCGAGAGCCTTATGGTATCAACTTTTGTTTTCATTGTGCTTTACATGAAGAAAAATTATAGTAAATCCAGTGTAAGGATGTTTAAGAAAAGAAAAAAATATTCCTATAACTGAACATGTGACTATCTGTGAATGAGTGTGTGTACAAAATTGGAGAGAAGTTGTAAGCATACCGTACATAGGCCATAAACTCCATATTGCAAAAGACAGTGTTGGACAGGGATTCCCAGCCGAAATATTGGATATTCCTGGAAAGTCCAATGAGACATGAGCAGTTATTTCTGGGCCACCTGTGACGAAGATTCATCGGCTCCTGTCTAAAGTCCATGTGCAGGATTTTACACATTTCCAGTTGGCCTTGGGCCTGAACTTACTGAAAGGTTCGCTAGTTGCTTCTATCAAAACAAGTTACTCTACTCTGAGAGGCCGAGGCGGGCGGATCGTTTGAGCTCAGGAGTTTGAGACCAGCCTGAGCAAGAGCGAGACCCCGTCTCTACTAAAAACACAGAAACAAATTAGCTGGACAACTAAAAATATATATAGAAAAAATAAGCTGGGCATGGTGCCGCATGCCTGTAGTCCCAGCTACTTGGGAGGCTGAGGCTGAAGGATTGCTTGAGCCCAGGAGTTTGAGGTTACAGTGAGCTAGGCTGACGCCACGGCACTCTAGCCCGGGAAGCACAGGAAGACTTTGTCTCAAAAAAAACCAAGTTATTCTGTAACTATTCCATGAAACAACCCCATTTGCCTAGTGGCGTGCTACAAGGCATATCCCTGATCAATTTACCTCAGCTTCTTATTCCATATTTCTATCACTTCCAGAAAAATGTTATGCAACAACTGAATAGCTCTTGAACTTAGACTTAGAGGCCTGCCTGAGTTTAATCTAATTTTAAAGCAATAATCACCATGCCATTGAAAGTGTGATGGGAAATGTTAATGCATCAAAGCAGGAACATATTACATTTTATTAAATTTACAGAAAATCCGTTTGATAGGCAATAAACATTAAGGCTGAGAGTTCTAATTTTTTACAAAAAGCCCTCATTTTCTTTGTTGGGTCATGCAGTATTTCCTACATGGGATTTAAATGTTGATGATACTGAGATGGCAGTTTAATTTCTGTTCAGATCATTAAAATGAAGTCTGTGCCCCAACTAAAAGTTATAAATTATTCTATATATTTGTGACTCAAAGTAATCTTCTAAAGAAAAAACTTTTATTATTATGCAAAGTGAAGAGTTGCCATTTCCTGAAGTGGGTAAAAATCATAAGGACAATGTTCAAAAATGGGTCTATATTAGTGATGCCAAATGGCAATTTGATAAAATTATGTGTTTAAATCAGAAAAAAAAAAATCCTGCTCTGTACACTAAAGTGGTATGCTTTTTTCCTAAATTTCTTGTAGTCTTTATTTTTTTTTCGTAATATCTGCTTTGGATAGCACAGCTCCAAATATATCAGATTACTTAATTTAACCAGTTTTCCAATACCTGTTATGGGATATTAAACAACAACAACAAAACAAAACCTAAATCATTAAGGATTCCTAGAATTTGTACTAAAGGACAATAGCAAGCACTTCACTTATTTCTTATTTTAGCCACATTCTTTTGTAAAAGACCCTAAAGTGACATCAATAGCCTGCATAATGTCTAGAGAAACTATAGTTTATTTTTCTTTATTTTTCAAAGTATGTATGTTTTATTGTAATAGAGTATTAAAATTTTTGAAAAAGAGTTTCTTTGATTTGTCTCAAAGCTGGAATATTATTTAAAAATATTTTGTTTGGTGAATAGATATAAACTCACTCAACTCATTCACAATAAAAGCTCTGGTGCCTTAAGCTGCTTTTCCCAGTTATAACACTGTCAAGGTGACTTCCCTTTCTGTTTCAGTTGCTTGGCTTTGCCTCCGTTTAACTATTACAGTGATGGAAGGCTTGCACTACACTTATTTATGTAGGGTGACATTTCAGGAGAGAGAAACCTCTCCCACTGGTGTAGAAGGAAGCATTAAGTTAATGGATACAGAAAAGATGCCATGAAATAGTGAAATGAGCAGATTACATTTTTAAAGAAGATTTGGAAATCACGAAACATCAATTATTCCTAATAAGTGATGAATCCTTACCAGTGACTGTCCTGTGCTTAGCTTGCTTTCCACCATTTTGTCTGAGAGACACTACAGAGACTGTAGTTCTTACTTTCTAAACTGTGACATTTTCCTCATGCCCTTGAAAATAAGCAAGTAATGGAGCCTTTTAGATCTGTTTTTGCATGGCGTTTAACTTGAAATACAATAGAGCTAGAGATGACATTTGAAATGGGCTAATATATTTTGTCAAATGGCACTTTCAATAAGCTCTATAAGCTTCATTACCAGTTTCCCAGGCATAGTGAGTCTCGGATGTTTTGACCATCAGTCACCACTGAAACATATAGGAAAACATAATCTTGAAATGCTGTGGAAATGTACATATTCACAACCAATTTAAGTACTAATGAAAGACACTGCAGACTGCAGACCCGGGAAGAGATCACACCATATTTTACTATAATTCATAAAAAATGGTCAAGATCATTCTTAAAACCATGGTCAATGAGAGGGTAAATAATAGTAAATAACTGTCAAATGTTTTTTGACTGCTTACCATGTGCCTGGTACTGTGCCACGTGCTTTCTACACATCTTCTCATTAAATCTTCTGATCCTACCATGAAATAAACACATTATCCTTTTGACAGATGAGGAAATTGAGCCCTAAATTGTTTAAATGACTTGGCTGGATTCAAAGCTAACAAGCAGTGGGTGCATACTAGCTGGTCTGGCGGCAAAGCCTTTATGTTTAACCAGGATATATGACTACCTCTTTATTTTGCTATGTTATTTTCCTTACTGTGTTCTTCTACTTGACATACGAAATGCTGATATACAAATAAGAACTGTGATAGAAGACATTTATTTTTGTAGGTATGAAGGAGCAGTTTCTTGTCAGTGAAATGAGCTTAAAATCCTAAGAAATACTGATAGTAGCTTCTTTTAAAATTGTGTAATCCTATTGCTATGCAACTTCCTAAAGATGCTGCCCCTGCTCACAGCTCAGCAGAGTTATGGAATTCTTCCATTTTTGAGAATAACCTGTTATTTTTGTTTGGATGTTGCTGAGATCAATGTGATGAGAAACCAAAAGAGTGGCACTTAGATTCTATGACTCTCCAATGATCTAGTTCAAAAGAGTCATGTTAAATGCACTCTTTGAACTCTGCTTTTGGATAGATTGCAATACGATTAATAACATTAATATATTCCTTCCTCTACCCAGGTCAGGAAATCCTCAAGCAGTTGTCATGAAACCATTCTGACACATTTCCAATGTCATATTTGTAGGGAAATGGTGAACACAAAAACAGTTGAAAGTCTGACCTTTAAGTACCTGTTAATGAAAAAAGGTTAGTTAAGAGTCATTACGTGAACTAGATCAAATGAATTACATATTATTTATGATGTTATTACTAAATGGCAATCATCCTTCCAACCATTCACCCAACTATCCATCTCTCTCAAACCAAGAATAAAATGTATTTTTATTTACATGCAGCCCTCTTATTAAATTCAATCCTGCTAGCTGTCCACCAAATTTTGCTCTCTACTTCTTCCAGTGGAATGGTAGCAGAAAAGAAAAGTCCTTTGGACTGGGCTTTCAGATGGGCTTTTTCATGCTCTCTGGTTAGCATGATTGGAAACTCACTTCTATCACACAGACGATGAAAATGCCCAGAAAATGGTAGACCTGCCCTGATAGCTTGCACCGCAGACAGCTTCAAGGATTGGAGCCTTCATGTCAGTCTTGGAAGAAACAAACTTCTATCTTATTCAAACCATTGCTTTTTGGATCTCTTTTCAGTAGCAATTTGATGTACCTTCATAATTTGGAAATTAGAGATATATTTAGACTACATATGTTAAATGTCTCTATTCTCATCTTTCCATGTACAATACAAAGTTTTGTTGTTTTCTAATTGTTTTTGTGGTTACAAACAAGTCTGCTCACCATATTGATGTGATGATTTCCTTGTGTCAGTCTTGTTATCCAAGATACAGATAATCCTTTTGTTCTCTGACTGTAGCTGTATATACAATTCAGATTTTTAAGGTGTGGACTGTTTATCAATTATATTTATATAACACTAGCCTGTATTTTCCTGTTTGCTACTGCACAGATCCATGTGATACTTGAACTAAGGTAGCTTCATTCTCCTCAAATCTTCCTTCAGTCTCCTGCAGCTATAGGCCAATTGTCATTTCTCTCTGGGCTTTAGTGGGTTTGGCATATGAGGATAATAGGATTTTTTGAGTTATTGGTTACTCTGGATTGGGGGTGTAGTGGACCAACAATAACTTTGACCGAGTCTTGTGAAAAATGCCACCCCGTCGTTACTTATAATTCATACCATTTTTACTTTCTTTGCTACACTATACATTTTCTATTTAAAACATTCATGGAATATATTTGGTTAGAGATATTTTGTTTCTCTCTTTTCATTAAACTTTCCCTAAAGCTATAATTTAGGAAAGATAAGGCTATATGAAACTAACGAAGAATTGATAACGTTTTACATGCTTTTAATTAGTGTGTAATTATTTTGCCAAAATAATGAGAAAATCAGAAAATTTTTTCTAAACTTACAAACATAGAAAAACTAAAATAAAAATTATGATTTCCAAATACTAGATTGGTAGAAATTCTTTGTTTATTTTAAAATGCAGCAATCTTTTTTTCACTTTTCTAATTTCATGTCCCTTAAAATTGAGAAGAAAAAAAATCCACTCAACATCATGCAATTAGGGGAAGCACCACTGAATAAGGGCCTGACAGATTGATTGGAGAAAGCTGAAAACTTGAAGTGACTGCTCCACAGGGTGGCCAAGGACACAACACCTGGATGCAGGAAAGAGGAGGAGAAAAGGTGGTGACAGTAAGCAAGGAAATGAGTCGATCCCTTAGGAATGTCAGGACTGCTCAATGTGAGAATCATGGCTCTGGCATCAGTTGAAAGGGGCTGGTGGAGGGATGAGTGAGGTGGTCTCAGAAGGGAGGGAAATAAATATCCCTTGGAGATCAGTATTCAGTTTGAGGGATGTGTGCTTCCTCTGCAGGGAGCTTGGTTGAGAAAACTCTAATATAATAAGCCTCATTAAACTAGCTCACAGACATTTTACAGGAAAACTAGGACAAGTAAAAAAAACGGCACATGTTTATTCATATACCACTGAGTCAATATTTTAATTTATTTCTTAAATAAAACTGTATATTATCATGAGTTTTATTTATTAGTTTTTTTTTTTTTTTATCCCAGATAATCCCTAGAATTCTTACAGGTTGGATTACAGAGGAAAAATTTAGGGATACCAGTCAGACAATTCAGTATCAAATAAGGACATGTTTACATTTTGCTCCAATCTCAATGCTCTAAGTCCCCACATGTTAATCAGCGAAAAAAAAAAAAAAAACCCACTCTTTTCCCTGGATTCTTCCTCAGGTATTTTCTCTAAACCCCAAAGATACTCATTAAACTAGGAATGTGCTCCTCACCTAGAAGTCCGTGGTTCACTTGAGATGGAACTCACCAACATGTTAGTTGGTCGGTGCTGCTGCAATCAATGGGCTTCCCTTGCCTGAGGAATCACCATGTCTGTGGGGAAGCCAGGCTCTGATGCTACTAAAAAACTCAGAAGTCTGTGGCTACTGCCACTAGTCACATGCCCGGATTTAATGAAATAAGGAAGAGAATGATCCTGCATTCATTCAGTCAAGGGGTGTATTGAGGCACCCTTTGGGGCCAAGAGTGGCTTTATGTCTTTTTGGGAATTTTGCCCTTTGATGTTTCCTCAAAACAGACGGAAAGTGTCAAGGAGACTGGATCAGCATGGATTCCACCATCAGCACAAGTCCTGCTGGAGCCTAGTTGCCGTCTCCGAACACACCTAGGTCTTGGTGTTGCACCCAGATCATTCCTCCAGGCTACTTTTTCTCTATGGTGAGTTCCTTCTCAGGAGCACTGGTATTCATTTTGAATTGTAGTTTCAATGGGCTTATTCTAGCCCATCAAAAACTTTTTTGTATGCCTAAATGTCAGAGAAGATCCTTTTTTTTTTTTTTTTTTTTTTGTGAGAGAATTTTCAGCTTCCCAGGAAGGAGATACTTGCAAATGGAAACTTTCAAAAGTGAATACTACCCAGTTCCAATCATGGGCATTTAAGATCCTAATGAAAAATGTACAAAGGTGGGTGATGTGGATATTAAAAAACAGCATTTTTGGCCAGAACATAAATGGGAAATTATAATAATCTATTATTCTAAATAAATGGAAAATTTGGGAGAGAATGCACTGAAAATGTTCAATAAAACTTGGCAATGTGGGTTCCTTGTTCTGGTATTATTAACAGTCATATCAATAGGTTTATATGAAATGCCCATGTGAGCTGGACATTGTGCTGAGTGCAATACAGAGTGAATCAAAGATCCACCCAAAACTTTCATAACTTTGTAAAAAATATTTTTATGTGCTAAGATTTTCTTAAATCTGTATTTCTTGTATTCCCTCTTCTTTCCTTTATGTTTCATTCCTGAGTCTAGTTACTACTTAAAGTATTAATCCTGAATCTCCCCAAAGACCTCTCTGTGACTTTGCTGGGACTAGGTAGAGACAACTAAAAAGGAACACATTAAATTCATGCATTAAAAATGCTATAGGACACAATTTAGAATTATGGGCTATTTACAGTCTTGTATATGAATTAGTATTACCATAACATATTTCAAAAGGTTACAAATAAAGTACAGCTGCTCTTTCCAGGAAAGTCTAGATATGTGTACTTAGGATAGAAAACAGAAGATAGAGTTTATGGTTTGACAGAAAAAAAAAAAAAAGTAAGCTAAGGCAACTGTCAATGACATTTGTAATGAGACTGGGGATCATGCTGTCGTTTCTGAGGTTCATGCAGTTGCAGTTTAGAAAATGAACTCAGACTGCTCATTTTCATACTAAATAGGCAAAAGCTACTGTCTGCTTCGTATGGCTTGGATATGGTTTGTTGGGCTCCACCAAGTCTCATGTTGAAATTTCATCCTCTGTGTTGGAGGTAGGGCCTAGTGGGAGGTGTTTGGGTTATTAGGATGGATCCCTCATGAATGGCTTGGTGCCATTCTTGCAGGAGTAAGTTCTCGCTCTTAGTTTCCCCAAGAACTGGTTGTTGCAAGGAACCTGACATCTTCTCCTCTCTCTTATGCTTCCACTCCCTTGTCATGAGTGGAAATACCTGGAGGCCCTCACCAGATACAGATGCTGGTGTCATGCTTCTTGTGGAGCTTACAGAACAGTGAGCCAAACAAACTTCTTTTCTTTATAAATTACCCAGTCTCAGGTGTTCTTTTATAGCAACACAAAAGGAATAAGACACTGCTGTAAAAGAAGATATAGTCCATTTTACCAAGAATGACTGAAAGATGGCCCTTCTGCTCCTGCAGGACGGCAGTGTCATTACAAAGAAGATTTCTAGTGGCCAGAATGTTGTTCTCTGCTTTTATAAAGGGAATTTCAGGGGCTGTAAAACATTAGAATTATGTTCATTGTAGACTCTTTAGGGAAAAAAACACCAAATATTTTAGAATAGAGGAGGATTTTTCCCTCTCAGTGATTTTAAAAAATGAGAATCTGCATGTGGTGTCTATAGCTAACTTGAATAAATTAGCAAGCTGGCAAGTAATACAAGGAACATAAATGAAGAAAATGAGCTCTTTTTAAAAAATGGCTTTCACATCAAATGTAAACTGAGCAAAATATTTTGGCTAATAATATATTCTTCATAGTTTTCATAAAAAATAAAATGGCAACCTTTGTGCTCAGGCTAGGTCTAAATTAATTAAATTTTGATATCTTTTAGTGAAAATTTGTCACTGGTGTTTGATCCAACTAATGTCTTCTTTCCCTGAGGTCTAATGCTCTCTGTTCGTGTGATCAATTAGTGTCTTCTGCCCTTCTAAAATAGTGTTCCATGCTCTATTTCTCTTTTGACCTTGTCTCCCTCCTTCAACCCTCCATTCAAATCTTCTCTTACTTAGTTATCAGAGTGGAAGACAGGAGGATGACTCTGTTACACATCAAGGCCTACACGATGGTATGATTGACATTCAGCTTTAAATGTTCTTTCTTCAGAAAAAAATCTCTAATGTGAGAAAAAGTCATTGTCTCAGTCCGTTTGGACTGCTATAACAGAACACCTTAGACTGGGTGATTTACAAACAACAGAAATTTATGGCTCATAGTTCTGGAAACTGGCGAGTCCAAGATCAAGGCACCAGCAAATTAAAAGTCTGGTGAGGGCTCTCTGCCTCATAGATGACACCTTGTTGCTGTGTCCTTACACGGTGGGAGGAGATGGCAAAGGGGCAAACAAGCTCCTTCAGGCCTCTTTTGTAAGGGCACTTATTTTACTCTTGAGGCACTTATCTTGCTCACTTCTCAAAGGCTCCGCCTCTTAATACAACACATTGGGGATTAGGTTTCAATCCATGAATTTTGGAGGAAGACAAACATTCAGACCATAGCAGACATCTACAATAAACCTGTGAGAGATATTTCAGTCAGAAAGATTTAGTCACCCTCTAAGTACATCATTGGAAATTCAAAATTGTCAGTGGCCAGAAGATGAATCTTTTAAATTAAAAAGGCTCCTAAATTGAAAAGAAAAGATTTTATAGATCTCTGATTTTAAATAATTATTTGTATTTGTGGGAAGATTATTTGCATTTATGGGAAGATTAAATTAAAAGAAAGACATAACTGTGTTATGGTTAGTCTTAGAAATTCTCTAGACAAAATTAAAGAGCAAAAATCTGAACTAAAAAAAAGTTAAATATTTTTGTAGGCTCAAATTGCCTGCTTTATATCCACTGTGGGATTCACTGTGAAGACTACCTTGCATTCTAGTTAAAATTCTGTTTTTTCCTGGCTGTGGCTTTGGTTAAATTCCCTGTCCCTTTCCCCATCACTTTCATTTTTATGCTTGCATGACTTTTGACTTTAAGGGGTACCTATTTGCAATTGATTCTTTTCCATTCCATGGACAGCTTTTGATTTCCTGTCTTCCATTTGTGGGGGCACATGGGATTTTTCAAGCTTTTATGCATAGATGGTCAGCTGAGAAGCTGAGACCTAGAAAATATGGCTGGACGGATGTGGGTCGCACCCTATTTGCAGTTGGCAGAGCTTTCCTTTCTTTGAGCTGTCATTGGCGTGGTTCTGAATCTTATAAGGACTGCTTTGCATCTCTTTGGAGATGTTTCATGCATCCTTGGTTAAGTAGGGTATCTTTGGTTAAAAAGTTTAAAAGCTAGGAATATCAGCTCTTTGTTCTGGCTAAAATCTAATAACAGATTTAAAATGATTTATTTTTTAAGAGAGCTCTATGGTCAGAAGTCAGCTTAATTAAAAGCTGATATTCTATATATACACATACATACAAAATTTTTAAAGGCATTACTGCTTTTTCTCTTTTGGGTTCTATTTTTTGAGAATTTTTTCTCAGTCAACTGAAACTCCTTTTTAATCATATGTTTGGTCCCTCTGTTTACTTCCTTTCTGGTTGATGTGATGTTTTGCTGAGAAAAATGTAAAATGATATGGGCTTTTCAGAAAGCTTAAAGTCTCCCTGAGTTATCATTTTTAAGACTTATTCTTCCATTTCCTTCCACTTCTATTCTCCTTTTTTTCCCACCTTTGATAGCACATGAAAGGATCTAGAAGGGACTTCAAATGACTCTGAGACCCTTTAGGAAACACAGAAAAAGGTACTATCACCCCCTTTTTGGGGTCTCCTGTCTCCCTTGCAGAGTGTCTAGAGTCAAGGGCAAGTTTCTCTCATATCTGAAGCTCTGCTCTCTTTTGCATTAAGTTATCTGATTTTTTGGCTTTGGGGGGTGCCAGCAATTACTTTGTACTATAAGGGAGAATTTTACCTTTATGTGTGTGATGGCTGGCAAGTCTCTGGTAAGAGCTACAATTTTGGAGGTGGCTGGCAGTGGTCGTTTGCAACGAATGGTTCTTACTGCAGGGGGCTACTCATTGCTTGGCACATTTAGATAAAAAGGTAGGTTCAGGCCAGGCGCGGTGGCTCACGCCTGTAATCCTAGCACTCTGGGAGGCTGAGGCGGGCGGATCGTCCTGAGCTCAGGAGTTCGAGACCAGCCTGAGCAAGAGCGAGACACCATCTCTACCAAAAATAGAAAGAAATTAATTGGACAGCTAAAAATATATACAGAAAAAATTAGCCGGGCATGGTGGCACATGCCTGTAGTCCCAGCTACTCGGGAGGCTGAGACAGTAGGATTGCTCGAGCCCAGGAGTTTGAGGTTGCTGTGAGCTAGGCTGATGCCACGGCACTCGCCCCAGGCAAGAGAGTGAGA
>RJWJ010038602.1:0-14902 GCA_004363605.1 Indri indri
TGATGATTCATCGTCTTGTAAAGTCTGTGTTTCTCTGGCCCTTTCTCATGGCAATGAACACCTCTTGGCACTGTGTGAGCACAGGCCTGGTTTCCTCCAATTTATTTAGGTGGTTTTTCCCTTGGTCTCAGGTAGTTTCCCTAGCACACATGTGTTGCTCATAACTCTGCTAACTACCTAAAAAGGAATCTCTGCAGATCTCCAGGGTTCTCTTCTACTGTTCTCTCCTCTCCAGTGTCCTGTCCCATGGTCTCTGTCTGCTTTGGTGTTTTCAGACTCTCTGCTTCATCACGGCAACTCAGGGAGTCTGGTAGAGTCTCCCTCAGTGTTTTCTCCATGTGTCATGTCCTGAAAACTCTGTCAAGGCAGGGAGCTGGGGCATTCCTAAGGCTCCCTTCATTTGTCTTTTTGTTTTTCAGGGTTCTTTGTCTTCATTGCCTAAAGTCCACTGCCTTAAAAATCTTTGTTTAATGTATTTATCTGTTTTATTTTATTTATTTTTTGGTTGTTTCAGGTAAGAAGGAAAACCAGCACCTGTTCCTCTGTCTTGGCTAGAAGCAGACTGCAGTAGAGCTTCAGCACATGCCCTAGCGTGGCTAGAACGCTTTTCTTCCCCCTTTCCTTCACTGCTTGCTTCACCCTCCTTTCCTCGGTGCAGCCATCTCTTCCTCGGAGACATCTTCCCTGGGCCCAACATGGACCGAATTGTCCTGTGTGATCACACGACTGTTTTCTCACAGCACCTCTCTGAATTTATAATTGCCACCTTTTTGTCTTTGTTCTCCACTACACCTAAAGCTAAATAAGAGCAGAAGTCCGGCCTGTGTGATCTGCAGAGCTTAGTAGAATGTGTTCCCCATTGTGTGCACTCAGTATGTGTTAGTTCAGTGTATGAATGAGTGAGTGAAAAAAATGTGCGGTCTTTTATATACAAAAGGGACTCATGTATTTTATTTCTATCTTTCTCTCCCTGGTACAGACCCTCTTGGCCTATTCAGAATCCAGAATGAAGTTATTTCATGTGAAACAATAGCTGAACCTACAGATCACTCTGAAAAACTGGAAACTAAGGTTAGCGTACTTCAAAAGGAGCTATCTGAACTAAGAAGAATAAAATCAGACTTAGAGCAACAAAACCTTGAATGGAAACGAGAACTCCGCAGTTTAAGGTATGACATTCTAGATTTAAAGAACTGTTTGAACTGTTTCCTCTAGGCTACAAATATGTTGGAGAATTTTTGAAATTGCCGACTTACCTTCTAGGGTTTAACAGGGGAGAAATCATCGTAGTCTTGTGCAGTGTAACATTCTTGCAAATAATATAGCAAGTTTGTAACAGTGAGTACATCTAACAAATAAACACATATTTTTAAAATCATAATTTTAATAGCTACGTTAGAAGTTTACCATAGAGAAATCTCATTATTAAATAACAAAATTTGGGATTTAAAATTTTTTTGTATTATGATTAATACTCTGAGGAACATTTTTATATAAACCTTTTTTTATATTTCAAATTATTTGCTTTGAATAAATTCTTCAATATAGAATTATTTGGTTAATGTATTGGAATATTATAAAAATGTCTTTGATCACAATTCCTAAATTGCCTTCAAGAAAGTTGATACTAATTTACAGTTCAACCAATAGAGTATGAATTGGCCATTTTCCTCAACCGAGAGAATTTTCTTTAAAAAATTATACACTTTTGTTCTTAATGTGCAGGGAATAAAAAGTAAGATGGGAAGCGATTATTTATTTGCTTATTCAACATCTCTGTCTCCTAAACAGATCAAATTAATTTAAAGTTCTGTGTTGAAAAACACATATTGTTCCTTGTCATTTAAATAAATATTAGACCTTATTTTTTTCCAAAAGGGATTTTAAAGTTGTTTATAAAATACGTAATAGTCAACAAGGTAATTTGAAATTGTTTCCGAAAAAAGAAACATAGAAAGGGTCAGGTAGCGGATATTAGTCTCCTTAGCCTAGACTGGAATCACAGTAATCTGCAGGTATATGTTGTGTGGAAGACATCTGATGGTGTTCTCTTACACTGCAAATCACTTTTATCAATACCCACACTATTTTGTGAGGATGAAAATTTATTTCCAGTGAATTTATCAACTAGTTTATAAACTGTAACTTTTTAATTAGTTATCTCTAAATGATCTGTCCCAATTGAGGGGTCGTTATGATTGTGTAAAGAAAGAGGTAATTTTCAACTTGTAACTTTGCTGAATAATTTTGAATATCCTTTTCCATAATATTTACCAGAGGAACTAGTGAAAGAAACTTACCAATTAGGAGAATATTTGTTCATGTCTACCTTGCAAGTGTTATGTCCTTTGGAAGGAATTCAAGTGAGAAATTCAAAACCTCAGAACTGGAAAGGAAAAATATTTAACAACATAGAAATTTTATTAGGATAACAAATCAATATGTGAGGAGTCAGATCACAAAATAAACTTTTCATTTTCTAACGAAATTAATTTTAAGATAAGTGTATTTAACTGCAGGTTCACCTTAATGCAAGAGGAAGAGAAGAGGAGAAATGATCACATAGTGTTTGAAGAAATTAGAGAAAAGTTAAGAAGAAAAAAAGAGCAATATAGGAAGGAAGTTGAAGTAAAACAACAACTGGAACAGACTCTGAGGACACAAGATGGGGAATTGATGGTTCTAAGAAAGACACTGAATGAGATAACTCAATCTTTGGTAAAAATTTCATGATTCTTATTTTATTTCATCAATATTACTTATAATATTCCTTTAGTTTAATATTTATTATTTAGTGCTAAAACAAACCCAACATGTTACCCTAAAAAGAAACTATGACATTCATAGCTAAAATTATTTATTATAAATCTCGGCCTCCAAGTAGTATCTTACTTCAGTATAAAGAGCTTTTAAAAATGGCAATATGCTGCATTATGTACTTAATGAGGATTTATTGAGTGTTTTGTTCCTAATAAAATAGTTCAGTCTATTTCCCCCTATTTCACATTTATTACTGTTTGAAACATAATGAAGAGAAAACAAAAATGATTGCAATAGCAAATAATCTCATGATTTTCTATGAAGATCTCTGTAAATTTTACCTGATTTATCATCAATGTTTTAAAATAGAAATCTTCTTGAAAGGGTGGAAACTTACTAGGTGCTCACAGTGGGTGGAGAAAGAATTCTCAGACAAAGTTTAGGATAGACAGAAGTGCAAAGTTTATTGATTTTCCTGAAAAAGAAAAGGAAAGAAAGGAGAGGAGGGGAGGGAAGAGGGCGAGGGGAGAGAGAAGGAATGGAAGGAGGGAGGGAGAAAAGAAAAACAAAGAAAGAAGAAAGAAAGAAAGAGAGAGAAAGAGAGAAGCAAGGAAAGAAAGAAAGGGAGAGAAGGAAGGAAAGAAAAGAAAAAGAAAGAAAGAAAAAAGAAAAGAAAAGAAAGGGAGGGGAGGATGAAGGAAGAAGGAAGGAAAGAAAAAGGAAGAGGAAAGGAAATGAAAGGAAGAGAAGAAAGGGAGGGCGTGGGAGGGGTAGAGAGAAGTGGTCGTGCACACAGAAGTAGTGAAAACAATGAGTAGAACTCCATGGTATACACATACCACATTTCATTAATCCACTCATGTATCGATGGGCACTTGGATTGTTTCCAGATCTTTGCAGTTGTGAATTGTGCTGCTGTAAACATTGTAGGGCAGATATCTTTTTTATAGAGTGTCTTTTGTTCCATTGGGCTAGATACCCAGTAGTGGGATTGCTGGATGAAATGATAGTTTTTCTTTTAGTTGTTTGAGTTATCTCCATATTGCTTTCCATACGGGTTGTACTAGTTTGCAGTCGCACCAGCAGTGTATGAGTGTTCCTCTCTCTCCACATCCATGTCAACATTTATTGTTTTCGGACTTTTTGATAAAAGCCATTCTCACTGGAATTAAGTGGTATCTCATGGTTTTGATTTGCAATTCCCCGATGATTAGAGATGTTGAGCATTTTTTGTACATATTTGTTAGCCATTAGTCTGTCTTCTTTTGAAAAGTTTCTGTTCATGTCCTTTGCCCACTTTTTTTTTCTTTGCCCACTTTTTAATGGGGCTGTTTGATTTTTTTTCTTGCTGATTTTCCTCAGTTCCTGAGAATTTATAAGCCAGAAGGGATTGGGGTCCCATTATTAGTCTTCTCAAACAGAATAATGGCCAGCTTAGAATTCTGTGTCCTGAAAAACTAAGTTCCATTTATGAGGGGGAAACAAAGTCTTTCTAAGACAAGGAAACACTGAGGGAGCTTGTCAAGATAAGACCTTCCCTGTAGGAAGTACTCAGAACTGCATTATACACAGATCAGCACAATAGACAGTCACCAGTGTAAAATCACCCAAAAGCTAAATCTGAAAGACCAGATACCACAATGACTCAAGAATAAAATAAAGCAACAAAGTCCTGCTCAACATGATGAACAGAAATCCACCCCACTTATTAGTTTTTTCAATAAATCTGAGTGGCTTGAACTGCCCACTGAAGAGACACAGGCTGGCTGAATGGATAAATATATACAAGCCAAGTATCTCCTGTCTTCAGGAAACATATCTAACCCGCAAGGACTCATTTAGACTCCAGGCGAAGAGACGGAAAACAATATTCATGCAAATGGAAACCAAAAGAAAGCTGGTGTAGAAGTTCTAATATCAGATAACTTAGTCTTCAAATCAACAAAAGTAATAAAAGAAAAAGATGGTCATTATATAATGGTAAAGGGAACAATTCAAGAAGAAGGCATGACAATTCCAAATATTCATATACCTATCACAGGAGCACCCAGATTCATGCGGCTAATCCTACGCGATCTAAACAAAATGATAAGCAGCACCACCATAATAGCCAGGGACTTCAACACCCCTCTTACAGAATAGGACAGATTCTCCAAACACTAAATAAACAAAGAAATAATAGGCTTCAACAGAACTCTAGAACAAACGGGCCTAATAGACACTTTTTTTTTTTTTTTTGAGGCAGTCTCACTCTGTTGCCTGGGCTAGAGTGCTGTGGCATCAGCCTAGCTCACAGGAACCTCAAACTCCTGGGCTCAAGCAATCCTCCTGCCTCAGCCTCCCAGGTAACTGGGACTACAGGCACGTGCCACCATGCCCAGCTAATTTTTTTTTCCTGTTTTTAGTTCTTTGGCCAATTTCTTTCTATTTTTTTATTAGAGACGAGGTCTCATTCTTGCTCAGGCTGGTCTCGAACTCCTGAGCTCAAACGATCTGCCCACCTCGGCCTCCCAGAGTGCTAGGATTACAGGCGTGAGCCACCACTCCCGGCCCCCTAATAGACATTTACAGAACATTCTACTCCAAAACTACTAAATATATGTTCTTCTCATCAGTTCATGGGACAGTCTCTATGACTGACCACATCCTAGGCCACAAAACATGGCTCAACATAGAAATTATATCATACATCTTCTCAGACAACAGTGGAATAAAATTAGAAATAAACTCCAACAGAAACAAAGTTATGGAAACTAAACAACCTAGTGCTGAATGATAGTCATGTCAAGGATGAAATTAAGATGGAAATCAAAAGATTCTTTGAACTAAATGATGAAGGGAACACAAGTTATCAAAATCTGTGGGATACAACTAAAGTAGTCCTGAGAAGAAAATTCATAGCCATAAATGCCTACATTCAAAGGCAGAAAGATCACAAATCAACAATCTAATGAATGGTCTCAAGGAACTGGAAAAGGATGAGCAAAGCAATCCCAAACCCAGCAGAAGAAAAGAAATAACCAAGATGAGAGCAGAACTAAATGAAATTGATAATAAAAGAACTATGCAGAAGATGAATGAAACAAGCAGTTGATTCTTTGAAAAGATAAGCAAAATTGGCGTGCCTCTCACTAGATTAAGCAGAAGCAGAAAAGAAAGGACTCTAATCATCTCAATTAGGCATGAAAGGGGAGAAATTACAACTGATACCATGAAAATACAAACTATCATCTCTGAATACTATGAAAATCTCTATACACATAACCTGGAAATGTGGAGGGAATGGACAAATTCTTAGAAACAGACAGCCTCCCCAGGCTCAATCAAGAAGAAATGTAACTCCCGAAGAAACCAATAGCAAGTATAGAAATTGAAGCAGCAATAAAAAATCTTCCAACAAAAAATGTCCTAGACCAGAGAGTTTCACACCCAAATTTTACCAGACCTATTAATACAAAGAAGAACTGGTGCCTATCCTGCAGAAATTATTCCACAACATTGAAAAGGAAGGAATCCTCCCCAACACATTTTACGAAGCCAGCGTCACCCTGATGCCAAAGCCATCCCAGAAATGGCTCAACATGTGCAAATCAATAAATGTAATTCATCACATAAATAGAAGCAAAAATAAAGTTCATATGATCCTCTCCATAGAGGCAATAAAAGCTTTCAACAAAATTCAGCACCCTTTTATGATAAGAACGCTTAAGAAAATAGGCATAGATGGGACTTACCTCAAAATGATAACAGCCACATACGCCAAACCCACAGCAAACATCATAACAAATTGGGGAAAACTGAAAGCATTCCTGCTTAGAACTGGAGCTTATGCCTTTTAAGTGGAGCATTTAAACCATTATTGTTGAGTGATAGAATTTATATGGTATGATGTTGTGTTCATCATGTTGAATAGTACCTTATTGCTTTGTTTTTTCTCTTGTGCTATTGTTTCTTAAGAGATGTGAGGTTTAGCTTTTTTTTATAAGATTTTACACTGGTGGGTGCCTATTGTGCTAATTCATATATAATGAAGTTACGAGTATTTCCTGCAGCACAGGTCTAGTCGTGATAAATTCCCTCAATGTTTGCTTGTCTGTAAAATACTTAATTTCTCCAGCAGTTGTGACACTTAGCGTTGCAGGATACAAGATTCTAGACTGGCAGTTGTTCTGTTTAAGAAGATTGAAGATGGGGCCGCACTCCCTTCTAGCTTGTAAGGTTTCCACGGAGAAGTCTGCAGTTAGCCTGATGGCTTTTCCTTTGTAGATCAGTTGTTACTTTCATCTTGCTGCTTGTAGAATTTTCTCCTTCATTTTGACTTTGGCCAGTTTGATTACTCTGTGTCATGGAGATGACTTACTTGCTGCGAATGTTGCTGGTGTTCGACAACCTTCTTGTATCTGAATGTCTGGATCTCCAGCAATATCAAGGAAGTTCTTCTGAATAATTATCTCAAAGATTTCCCATGCTTTTAGCTCTTTCTTCTTCTCCCTCAGTAGTACCTGTAATTCATATGTTAGTTCACTTCACATGATCCCATATCTCTCCAAGTGATTGCTTAGTGGTTTTTATTCTCTTCTCTGCCTCTTTAAATGTCTGGGTTACCTCAAGAGCCTTGTCTTCAAGCTCTGAGATTCTTTATTCTCCTTAGTTTAGTCTGTTCCTAAAGCTTTCTGCTGTGTTTTGAATTCCCTAAATTAGTCTTTCATTTCTTTAAGTTCTATAATATTGCATCCTTTCTTATGTTGTTTGGCACTTTAGTGACTTTTTCATTAATTTTCTGAAATAGTTTTCGAGTTCTTTTTGTTGGTTTTCCACTTTCTTTTCAGTTCCATTAATCATATTTGACATCCATATTCTGAATTCCATTTGTGTAATTTTGGCAATTTTCTTGTGGTTGTAGTCCAATACCGTAGCTCCATTGTGGTCCCTCGGGGATGTGAAACTATTTTCTTTTTTCATGTTGCCAGAGTTCTTTTGCCGGTTTCTTCTCATCTGAACACTCTTCTCTGTGCTCCAGGCTAATAGGATTGCAGGGCACCTGTTCTCCTTTGTTGGGGAACTGTTTAATTAGGGGAAGGGGAACACTGTAGATGGATCTTTTGTGTCCTCCTCTGGGGTGTTGACCCAGCAAGGAAGGTGTAGGTGCACTGAGAGCCTATAGAACAGCTGTCCTGTTTGGACCCATTCCCCTGTGGTTCCCTCAGTGAAGCCGGTGTGGGATGATCTTTGTGCAGGGAAATGGATTATTCCCTAGGTCATTATTGGAAGTTTGAGTTGGGGGCTAGATGCGACCCTCTCCATGGAAGCTGTTGTTGTGAGAGTTTGCTCTGCATCAGGTCATCCAGTGGAGGTGACAGGGGCAGTTGAGTAAGTCTATCTAGGCAATGGTCATGGGTGAGTGGGTTGTGGGCATTTGCCCTAACCAGGTCCAGGAGTGATGGCTGCTCAAGGCTGGGGGGTCCCTGTTAACGTGTTGGACCTCAGGGTTGTTCTGCCAGCCCAGTGACATTGGTGGAGACTCAAGGGTGGGGTCTTGGGACCGAGGCATAAGAGTCTTAGGGGTGGTGTTATAGGCCTAGTGGGGGCCCTGGAGCAGCAGTTGTAGAGCGTCAGTCTCAGGTGCAGTGATGGACTCTGAGCTGCATCTGGGGAATACAGGGGCAGAGCCACAGAGGTGGGGGGCTGTTCCGCCAGCAAGGAGAGCACTGCAGCCCAGTCACACCAGCAGGGTTTTGTCCGAGGATCCTCCTCATCCCTGTGGAGGTGGACCAGGGCTGCTGCTGGTCAGCTGAGGTTCTCCTCTCGCCTAGGTCCCACTGAGGCAGTCACCCAAGGCTTCCCAGATGGTGCCTGTGGTGGCTGAGTCTCGTCCTCTGCTCAGATTCCCCACAGCGGGGAGGGGTGCATAGCGCCCAGTCACAGGGCCTGGCACGGGGGAGCGTCTGTTCTGTCTGCTCCCTCCCTGGCCTAGCAGGGGTGATGTGAAGGCTACTGCTGGAAAGCTGAGTCCTGAGCAGACCTGGTGGCAGGCACCTAAGGATTCAGGATGGCATTAGCTGCAGAAACCAGGATCGGCAGCTACCATAGCTCTGCAGTGCCCGCTTTCTGTTGTCTTTGCACAGACTCTGAGCAGTCCCCCAATAGCCTAGAGGTCTACGGAGGTGGAGGGAGTCCCCTAACAGCTCCAGCTGCCTGCAGCTTTTACCCATCTCCATAAAAGCAGTGCCCCCATGGGCTGCTTCTATTTTTCTGTCTTCTCCTCCTCCCCAGCACTGTGAGTTCAGTTGGGATACCCAGCTTAATCTCTTGAGATGGTAAGTGGTGCTTGTGGGTAAGAATCAGCCATGGCCTGTTGGATTGAGTCAGTAGACCCTGTAATGGGCTGTACCAGTGGTCTGTGCTTGCAGGAAAGGGCCAGTGACAATGTCGTTCTTTGTGCCTGTGACCATGTCTAGCCCCTCAGGAGAAGCACTTGGATGCCACAGGCAGTGAGAGGGGCCCTGGAGCTCCCAGGGTATTCCTAGTTCTCCAGCTCAGTGAGGCGGATGAAGGAGAGAGGCTGAGTGGGGATCTGGGGGGGTAAGCCTGCCTTCAGGCTCCGCAGAGGTAGGCCCTAGAACTGCCTTGCACGATCAAAGATCGGCTCCCAGGCTGCTGGGGAAAGCTCCTGGGAAGGGTGCCGATGCAGTTTCAGCAAACTGGAAAGTCTGTTCATGGGCAAGGGGCTATCTGGGGTTCAGAGCCTGGGAAGGGTGCCGATGCAGTTTCAGCAAACTGGAAAGTCCGTTCATGGGCAAGGGGCTATCTGGGGTTCAGAGCCTGGGAAGGGTGCCGATGCAGTTTCAGCAAACTGGAAAGTCCGTTCGTGGGCAAGGGGCTATCTGGGGTTCAGAGCCTGGGAAGGGTGCCGATGCAGTTTCAGCAAACTGGAAAGTCTGTTCATGGGCAAGGGGCTATCTGGGGTTCACAGCCTGGCTCTCTGGAGTGAGATTCACTCTTCTCCCTCCTCCCCTGCTCCACAAGTCTCCCTCCAGTGTCTGGCTGCAAATGGGCATCCGAACTCGCTGAGTTTGCCAGCAGTGGTGCCAAAGGCCGGGGAATTCCCTGTCCAAGGTCCCACCCGAGTCTGAAAGTGTGGCTTTCCTGTGGGGGGAGTGGTGCTCCACCTGTTTGCTGCCGTCTTGGACCCACGCCGCCCTCTTCTGTCGGTCGTGCCCACGTGGGCTCCCTCGCTTCCCCAGTTTAGTTATCAGACCTCCCCTCTGTGCCTCCAAGCACCCTGATGGAGTCCTGGGGTTACGGGATCTGGCCCACATGCCAATCCCGCTGGCAGGCACCTCCAGGGAGTGCTGGTGGGAAGGGAACTCCCAGACCAGGCACCCGTACGTCCACCACAGGTCCTGAAAGGGAAAGCTGTGGGCCCCACTCTCTGGGGAAACCTCAGACTCGTGGGTACAACAACGTAGGGGAGTCATCCACTTTCGAGAGTCTCAGCTCCCTCATTGCTCTTGGCTGCAGTGGGCGGGGAGGGGCAGGAGGAAAAGAGACTGTGAACAGAGGAGAGCCGGCACTCCAGCCCCTTCTGGTCCCTCTCCCTGGAAGGAAGCGCGCACAAAATGTCCAAGCTCTGGGATCACACACATTCTCCAGGGCCGCTGTCATCTGGGCAGGAGTTGGGATTGTGTGGGAACAGGTGATGTGAACACTGAAGGGCCGGTGCTCTCGGGGTGGACAAAGAGATGCTATGGGCAGAAAAGCAGTGTGGTGCCTGCCACCTCGGTCCCAGACCGTGGCTGTCTGGAGACAGCCAAAGGGGCTGGAAGCCTGACGCTTTATTTTCAGGAAGCTCCTGCTTCGTTGGTTGCAGTGGCCCCCGGGCTCATGTGGGTGCGAAAGCTCCCAAGCAGCTTGGAGGCCTGCTGATTACCACAGGTGTGAGGGATGGGGACACAAAACCCCCACCCACCCTCTCCACGAGGCTCCAAGCTTCTCTGGGGTTGATCTCTGCTGTCGTCATTTTTCTTCCTGTTCTGCTCTGAACCTTCTTCCTGTGAAACCTCTGGCAGGCTCTGGCAACCTCCCCCTGAACTACGCTGGAGCTGTGCCCTTTCCCCTTCTACTTTATCTGGAACCCCTCCTTCCCTCCAGGAGGATCTGACAGCTGGTGTCTCTACTCAGCCGTCTTCCCCCCTCTCTCACACAATATTTGAAACTTTGGGAATTGATGCTCTATAAGGTTTGAGGTTTGGATGCACCCTCTTTTTCCGGTTAGATAGCCACTTATTTGCAACACTTTCATTGTATAAATGTACAGGTTATTTTTTAACTTCAGAGGAAATGATGATTTGCCATTTTATTGAGTAACAGCTAACACGTTCCTTTGTTTTATTTAGATTCCTGCTAGTCGTGACAAAGAGAGACATCTGTTGTATGACAATCACATGTTGTGTGATCAAATTGCCAGGCTAAGACTAGAACTAAACACAATAAAAATGCAAAATGAGGAAAAGGAAGAGAAATATTTGGAGGACAAGAAAATCTTACAAGAAAAGGATAATGACCTTCAAAGGACCATAAAACTCAACGAGGAAAGATTCACCGAAACAATATCCTCGTATGCTGGCAAGATCACGGCTCTAACGCATGAGAATATGATACTAAATCATAAACTGGAAAAAGAAAAAGAAAACAAAGAAAGACTGAAAACAGAAGTTGAGTCATACCAACTTAGACTGGCTGCTGCCATAAAGGAGCGTGATCAAAGTCAGGCCGCAAGAAAAGACCTAGAGTTTGTTTTCCAGCGAGCAAAAGAAAAGTGGTCTGGTAGAGAGGAATATATGAATTCTCATGCCAACATCCTCTTCCAACGACTTCGTGAATCTGAAAGTAAATTCAGAAGCCTACAAGTTGAGTTCTGTCATACAAGAGATGCTCTCCAAGAAAAGACTCTGATTTTAGAAGGTGTACAAAGAGACCTGATGGAGACAGAGTTTCAAAGGAAGGAAATGAAACAAATGTTCCAAAGCGAAGAAGACAAAGTGAGTAAGTACATCATAAAGCAGGAGTCTTTGCAGGAGAGATTATCTCAAGAGCAATGTAAAAACATGTTACTTCAACAACAACTAGATGATGCTCACAAGGAAGTTGCCAATAGAGACAAGACGATAGCTACTAACCAAGACAAATTTTATGCGACCGTGAAAACACTTGAAGCTGAGAGTAAAATGCAAAGTCTTCTGTTAGAAGAGAAAAATCAGAAGTTAATGCATGAATGTAATCATTTAAGAGAAAGAGTGTACCAACATGAAAAAGAGAAAGTGGAAAGAGAAGTAAGTATTAAGAAAGAAATATTTTTGAAACTTCCTAGAAGAAAATTTAAAGCGATATTTGGTAATGGCTAAATGTTGTATCTGGTTGAATGGGAAAATATCTAGGTGATAAATGTGTTTGCGGTGTCAGCCTAGACACATACCTCGTTTCCAGCAAATAAGTGTTACAGCTGAGAGATGCTTTACTTTGAGTAAAGACGTCGTCACTTATAAAATGTTTAAGTTTAAATTACAAATTGCCAATAGATATAGAGTAATATCGATAATGTATTCTTAGAATGCAGAAATAGTAATCTTAATGTGTTTATGTTGCCTCCTTTTAAGATCATAATGAACAGAAATGCTCATACCTGAAATGAGTATCTTGGGAGATTCAGTTAAGTGGCTTACTTTGACAGTTACTACCAGATTTTCCAATGCACTGAAGTGTGTTGCTGTACCTGTAACACTTCTCCTTCAGTAGCTTTTTACACATTTTAGTTAGCATAATTTTACTTTTTTTCTTGTCTGTTGACTTAAATACGAAAATATTTCAGTCTCAAATTATATATTTTTGTGATCATTCAATTCTTTAGAGGCATCTACTTTTAATTATACCATAATGTAGGAAAAATTAGGAGCACTTCAGCAAAACTATATTTGATTTAATCTGCCTACTAGTATTTATAACTTACTTTGAAAAATTTACCAAATATTAGTAATTTGCTGGTAATTTTCATTTCAAGGCGAAGGACCATCATTTGAATATAACTTTATCCAGTACAAAGATTATCTTAGCTGTCCGTGATTGATCAGTTTGGTATCGGATTCCCATTTTCAGAGCAGTGAGGGGCGACAGGAGTCACATACACTGGGAATGAAGTGGGGAGGGGAGGGCATTGTGGGAGCTGAGGTCAGGGAGGGAGGTGGAGGCCAGGTTACCTAGGGCCTGGGGGGCATTGGAGTTTTATTCTAAAATCGGAATCTATTGGAAGGGTTTGAGTAGAGGATTAAATTTCTGAGGAATTCTGAAGTCGATTTGAGCTTCTAATAAAAAAGAAAGAAAACATAGAATTTACTGCCACCTGTCCCACCCCCGTACCTATGAAGTCATGTTGAGACTTCAGTGGGTTGTTAAGCATTTCACATTCACCAGGGGAGGAGTGAATGGTGGACCGAATCTGTAGTCTGACTAACAGGATACCAATTGGCAGGAAGATGACACCTTCTGCGGTGTCCTTAACTGAATTCAGTGATAAACAGGAACGTGTCCACACAGGGAAAAGAAGGCGAATCGTTGTTTGTGGTGATATTTTTCAAAATATATACGTTAGAGTTAAATATTATTAACATAATTTAATAATGAGGTGATTTACAAGATGAGTAACAAAAATGTCTTATCAGGCAGTTGAGAGACAACTTCGGCAGGAACTGGCTGATACCGTACACCAACTGTCCAGCTCCAAGACTTCGCTAGGGATGAGATCACGTCGTCACACTGACTTAGAAGATGAGGCCCAGGACTCAAAGCAGCCATTAAGTCAGGTCTCAAGTGAAGTATGTATGAAATTTAACATGTCAACGGTTCATCTAAGGCGGGTTCAATAATATAAAGTATTTCAGGATACTAGTTTCGGTGGACAGCTTTCTTTTATATTTTCCTTATGATTCGTTTCATTACAATTTTATTATGTTTATAATGCACTTATTTCTTAAAGTGTGACTTTTGTTCTGGCATCTTTTCTTATAATTACGAATATATTTTCTTACAATATGTGCCCTTAGGAAGGTTGAGGCTTATGCATCCTTCTTCACAGAAGTTGAGAGAATGTTTTTCCTGTTGAACAGTGTTTTTAGTGATTTCTCTATTGCTGTGGTAAGGCAGGCCAGATTAAATCAGAGGATAATGTCTAATGGAATGTTCCAGAACATAGTCTTATTTCTTATCTTTGCTTTGGTGACTCGATACAGAATCTGTGTACACTTATTTCATGGATTTCAGGTTAACTTGTACAGAAAGGCTATTATACTGTTCTTCAAAATGGAAATGTTTTAGGTTAATTTGCAACCATTTGAAAGGTTAGCATCCTTCATTTTCCTTTTATTTATATCGTATTGTAAAAGCATAGAGATAGTCAGGCCATGCATAGCACATACATCGAAACAGAGAATTAAGAAAAGTATCCAGATCCTGCCCTTGGATTTTTATCGAGGTCTCATTCACATACCGTGGAGTTCACCCATTCGAATGTCTCTTAGTGTATTCACAGAGTTGTGTGACCAGCACCACGACCAACTCCAGAACACGGTCATCACCGTGAGAAGAAACCCTGCATCCCAGAGCCGTCACCTCCACCCTCGTCCTTGCCCCCAGCTTCCCCAGTCCTAGGCGACCACCGTCTACCTTTGTCTCCGTAGATATGCCTGTTCTGTGCATTTCTGACACTGGAGTCACACGGGATGTTGTCCTTTATGACTGGCTCCTTTCACATAGCGTGTTCTCAGGGTTCATCCACGTTACAGCGTGTGTCACTACTGCATTTCTTTATGTCGTCCAGTAATACTCTATTGTCCAGTGACCTGTTCATCACTCGATGGACTTTTAGGTTGTTTCCAGTTTTTGGCTATAACGTATAATATTGCCATGAACATTCATTTACAAGTTATTACCTGAATGTCCGTTTTTATTTCCCTGCCATTGAATGTTATCCTCAGAGTTAGTTGCTGGATTTCACCATCTTTCTGCCTTTCTCGTGCTGTCCTTGCTGCCTTTTCAGGGTCTGGTCACCTGGCCTCATGCGTTCAGACCTGGTGCCCAATTTCCCCTTCTT